>BLKR01001600.1:131230-270274 GCA_011170035.1 Teleogryllus occipitalis | reverse complement strand
ATTTCTAAAATACATTAACAAAATTATATAAGAAACAGAAAACTGATTAAAATTCAAACAAAATGAAAGACAAAAAATTGAATTAAAACTATAATGATAATAGGACGCATTATTCGGTATCGCAGTATTATAATAATTCATGAAGTCCGCAGAAAGGGTTCCAATCCCCAAACGTTTTGTCCACACTAGGAAACGAACTCGCTTAGGTGCATAGAGTGGTTTGCATGCCCACTACACTATTATCTCTCCAAGAATCACAGCCCCTCCGACACAAAAAAAGTTGGACAGATTAACACATGCTCATGAACGACAATGAAGTATGTTTCGAACTTGACGTGGGGTCTCACAGTCCGCGGTATCTACTAATGTTTGAAAGTAGGGTGCTACTACTATAAGTTTGAGATCGCCTGTTGGAATTTACGTGTTTCGGGAACTACTGTATGAACAGAACATTTCAAGAGTTCAATTCAATAACACGGCGACTAGAGCAAGTGACCTCTCTGAGAGTCATTTAAAAACATAGGCGCGTGAGGGATGTTATGTCCTTGCCTTCAATGGAAATGGAAACAACGTTAATTAATGTAAGGATGTATATGGACTTGGAATATATGCATTAAAAAAATATTTTCATCACAAAATTGCTCTCTCATTAAAATTAAGTGAGCTCATGCTTAATTTCCAATACCAGACGTTAGAAATTTCTATCATTACATGTCAATTAGGTATAAGATCGATTATTACAGAACAAATCATCAGACTGATGGTGTACTTCTCAATATTGTCTGTGAAAAGTATACAAATGAGTGTTATAATAAGAAAGAAGTTTCGTCTTTCTAAAACATGTGTATACTGTTTAGTTGCATGTTTTATTTCTATATTTAAATGTGTGTAGCATTACAATGCAAAGAAATTCTTATTCGTTTATTATATTGAATTTAAATTATTTTTCACAATTTAATACACGACAAGAACGTGTTCCTACAAAAGGGAGTAACGAAGCATTCTCGAGGGGAGGGAAGTGTTATTGAATTGGTGCCACTTTCTACAGACTCCGCCTCTTATGCCTTTTAAGGCGAGGAGAACGGGGAAATCTTCCGAGGCTAGGCCACTTGAATTACTAGAAGAGGCAATGATAAGCGTTGCTTGCCTTAGAGTTAAGGATTGCTCAAGCCCGGTGTCAAATACACATTATTACTCTTTAAATTATTAACAAATGAGACATCATTGAATTTCTCTATTGATATTGATATATTGATTACAGGTAAAAATGTATGGTTGTATTTGAAAATTCACATGTGATTCAATTTCACCAAAATTAAAATTAATACACAGAATGTATCTGTTGCCTAAAACTTGCCTCGTGGAATAAATACGAAAATGATCTCTCATGCCACCGCTCTGTCCAAAAGCATTTTGCAAAATAATTTGTTAATAATGAATTTCCTCGCTAGACGTTAAACTTATTGGCATACACTTTGCACCACTGAATAGAATGCATTCAACCACAAAGAAATCTTCAAATTTGCAGGATAACAGTTCGTCCCAGCGTTTTGAAATTTGCCAGAGAATTTATTTATAATAAAACGTGTGTCAACGATACATGAAGAATCGAAAGTTAAAAAACCGCTTATGAGCAACAATTTCCACCGATTTGTCGTAAGTCACAAATCGTTAATACAATTTAATCAGCAGAAAGCAAGACACTGCAAAACTATTTGAATTTTATACTTGACAGCCAAGATCGAATGCATTGGGGGTTGGAAACAACTGAGGGTTGTCATCAGACGCTAAGATCCTATAAACAATTGCATATCTCGAAAACGAATTGCTCCGGTTAGATTGCGGAATTTTGCATCTTGTGTAAAGGGAAATGAGATGAGAGAATAAAACAGAATTGCAAAATTTGTAAAATTATAAACAATTTCCAATTTTTGCAATTCTAAAGTGGGAAGGGTTTTCTGATGTCCCAGAACCAAAAACTGCGAATTAACAATTTTGCAACAATTAACAATTTTATAAACAATTCGAAATGTGCGCTATTCCTGCCGGGGATTGTCCCCAAATTGCCCCTGATTTGATGATAGCAAAATAACAATTTTGACATGAGATGCAAATTAATTGCTTAATATCTAGTTTAATTGTTACTTTAATGATAAATATACAGCTGGTCTTTGAATTTTACTTTCCCTTATTGAAATGGTTCCCTAGAAGTCCTAACGATTCGAGAAAGACAGTATTTTGCATTTTTGCTAATGTAATATACATATGAACAATTGAAAATATGCAATTATAATCGTTTTTCTTATCGCAAAATTCTGTAGTAAACTGGTCATTTGATAAAGTTCATAAATTGCGGTTGGACAAGAATATTGGAATTTAAATATCTATAAGAACGTAACTGTTCTAAAATTAGTGTTATTTTATCTGACATCAATGTAATTTCTTAAAAAAGAATTGTGTTAACAGTGGTTAAGTGCTATGAGTTCATATATATTTCAATGAATTTACTTTCATGTTCATTGAAGTGTTTCTTTCATGTATTTTTCATTTGAAAATACTTCCACATCTGAACTGGCGGCGCCCGCCATTTTGTACGACGTAATTTTGTTAGGGCACTCCCCCCTGCGTTGAGATTGGCTACGATGGTTTGTGAGGCTCCGCCTGCGACGTTTCGTCATGACAAGGGCTGTCCAAGCCGTGCAAAAGCTGAACTTAGCCGCAGACGGCCGCGATCAATTTATGTTTCCAGTACTGTACTATGCCTATGTCCTCCGCGCAAGTGAAAGCAATAAATTGACATAGTTTTATCGTAATCGGATGAACGGTAAAGAAGCGCATTAAACACTAACCAACAAAAATTAATTTTTTATATTAGAGAATTTTCTCAATGGGCATCAAAGGAATGAAAACTGTCTCGTGTAATACGTTTACTATTTCGTTTGTCAACATTCAAGAGGACTGCATTCATGTTTAGAACGTTTCCAGAATATCCAGACTTTAATTATGTAAAGAATATAAGTACTGTTGGGTAACTAGAAATTGATTTTATGTGTGAACTAGTCTGCGTCGTCTTTGAAAAGGAATACAAACATCGACGCTCTACAAAAACATTTATTTTTAAATCTTGCGTTTTGTAGTATACTTGATTCGTGTAAAATACTGTACAATATAATGTTCTATAGCTGCCCGCAACTTTGGTTCTGTACAATTAGTGCCCCACACAGTTGGGCATATTCAGTGTTAATATTCTTAGGGATATGAAGCTCAATGCAGAACAAACTTATTTTGAACTATTTACTATTAGTAGAAACATTTCTCTTATATTAGAATGGATTTTCACGTGAGATTTCAATTTTTTCTGACGTTCGTCCAAAATGCTGAGACACTTTACTAATTTTGGCTATAAATAAAAGTAAGGTCAAAGGTCAAACAAATGCACTAAATATGACGCTTCTAGTTTTTTACATCACATTGATTGACCGGGAGCCGTAGCTCAGTGCATTAACTGATGTCACTGCTGTGCCTCTGACCGGCAGGTCCTAGGTTCGAGTCCTGACGGCGCCAGGATTTTCGACACTAGCTTTTCAGCTAGGTCGAATTCAGTCGCTGTCTGGAGGAGAATTCTAGTGGCTGCTCTGATCGGTAGTTTTCCGTGGTTTCTCCGATCAACACCAGGCGAATGCCGGAGCAGAACCCTACCAAACGGGCCACGGACCGCGCGCGATCTGTCCTTCCTCTTCCTTGTCTTATCCTCTCCCCTTACACACACACACCTACACTAACATGCACTACCCTACCACACATTCCGGGAGACCGGTCGGGAGCTGAGAGCCATTTCCGGCTGGGGCGGTGCTCCGCTGATGGGAGAATCCTGGTTAGGGGGAAACCCTACTAGCCGACGGTAGGTCGGCGCCGGATCTCGCTATCCAGCGGGGGAAGATTACCGCCATCTTCCGAGAAAAGAAAACATGCACTACACGAACGCGACTAATAACCAAAGCAGTTGACGCGCCCAGAAACACGAAAGAATCAATCAATCATACATCATATTGAACAGATAAAAATATTTGTAGACCAATCAGAAAGGTTCATACTTTTTTCGGTCAATTTCACGTGGGAATTCCTGCATACAAATACTACTTCAACGCCCAGAACTACTGATGATTCTACTCATTTACTGAAGAAACATACCTGGTGAAAATTCTGACCCACTATTTTTCCTTCTCCTCCTTCCGTATATTTAATTAACCTTGTTTTATTGATTTGTTTGCAGACTAGCTGTTCAATACTCAACATTGGTGGTAAACATTTATATTGCCACGGTTGGTAATAACGCGATCGGTTTGTGTAAATATTTTCATGGGACTCGGGATGTGAATTCGAGAACTAGATGACTAATTGTACACATTAAAAATGCAGCACCAGATTCCAACATAAGCAACAATGACGCTAATCATTTACTATCACACACACACACACACACACACACACACACACACACACATCTACCACACCATTTGCCCGTTCGTGGGTACTTTATTAGTATTTCGAGAATTCATTCACGTCACATTACATGCGTTCATAGTACAACTGCTCGTTCGTCGCAACATCCCTTTTTCACCTTCTCAAAAACAAATTTAGTTACTACGTAACAACTCTCTTGATAACGCTTAACAAGCGATTGCAAGTGGTGTGACAATTAAGCGATCGTTAACCAATTCTCAATTATTCTTTCTTTATTTTTTATTTCTTTATTTCTAAATTTCTTTATTCAACCATTCTCTAACAGCGGCTTGTACCAACTCTATGTGAAATTCGTTTATTATTTCCGTTTCTAAATCTGAGTCAGATTTAAACTGCGTTCAGGTTGCATATTCGTTTCCCTTTTCACTCAATTTATCTTTACCTTACCTTCCTTCCCATTTACCACCGTATTTTTCTATCCTTCCTTTTTGGTTCTATTCCTTTCCCTTCTATTCCTTCCCAACGCGATGTGGGACGCTCGTTTCAACCTTTTACTCAAAATCGTGAACATCTGGTTGGAAAATACATTTGTTCTTTAAATGGATGATCATGATATAATGGATGATGCTTTAAAAGGACTTAATCTTTCATGATGGATACGTTTAATTTAATAAAAAATAACACCAACATTTTTACACGTTTTTATTTTAAATACATTATACTATCAATTGGAGCATATTATTGCTTATGGTTTTAATGCCTCAGTGACTTTGAGCGTCTTGTGGAAAGAATGTGGATGCGATGCATCGCAATGGTTGGCATCCATCGCGATGGTTGTAAGATTGAGGGTGTCGTTGCAGCGATGATGACTTTTTCATACCATCACGTTTAAACTGTCATCATATCATCATCTGAACACTATTCCTTCGATAATAGTTCATCAACCATCATTATCTCTTACGATCACCTATGAAGGTATTTCATCACCTGGTCAATGACATAAAGAACCTTCCTCCCACTTCACCTCCCTGAAATTAGTATGTCATTAAAAATAAAACTAGCGGTGCTACAACAGCACCTTCTTTCTCACATCACTTCTAAATTTACAATTTTTTAACATTCAGACGGTTCAACGTAAATGAGTCCCATGCCATTATTTTAAGATAGCTGTGTACCTGAGAATGGTGAAAGAAATGTGGAATTTCGTGTTTTTCAATTTTTGTTGGGCTCTAGGCTGTTTTATTCTTTTAAATGCTTCAAACCGTTCCTTGTTACGTTTCTTAGAGTTAGAGAAACTTTTTTTAAAGCGAGTGTCAACTGTCAAGCACTTAGTAAGTGAACTTTAGTTGTATTTTCCTGAATTGAGCATTTTCAGCACATTCATGCAAGTTAAACATCATAAATCATAAACCATTCAAGATAATTTAATAATTCTTTTCGCAGCATTTCACCCATGATTTGCTGTGTGTGAACTATAATAGTTAATGTGCCACTAAACTTTTCATTTTTATGAACTGAAATATACAGAATAAATTTATAAACAATTTTTTCAAAGTAATCAAACGCTGACTCTTTAGTTTTCATAGTATTTTTACCATTGTAGATCATTCACTAAAATATTCAATTGTGATTAATTTAACAAAGAGTAATCAAAATATATCAATTTGTTGTTGAGTTATAATGTTTAAAGTAAATTATATTTTTGCCAATTATTTATAAACAAATAGAACAATTTTTCAAATATTTGATCTCTAAAAGCATGCAGAAATAAAATGTACAAGGGAGAACACAATAGACTCAAAATTATAGATTTTTTCAGGTAGAAAGCTATCTTAAGTGTCTTCTTCACTTATCCCAAGAGAAAATTTAAAGAAAAAATTTGAAATGTTTTTGAGAAAACATTTTTGAAATCGCGAAACTTTTAGGTGCAATTTACGCAAAAATTACACTTTTGTCAAAGCATTGTACATGACATTTTTTTAATATTGATTTTTTGCAACTGACTCTGTCTGAGGCAAAAATCTCTCTCTTCACAATTGAACTTTTATTTTTTTAATCAGGGATTTCATCGAACTTGAGTCCTGTACCATTCTCTTAAGCGTCCTTTACGTTATCCGACTACAAAGTTTAATCGAAAATTTTGGAGGCAATTTGGACAGAATTTTGAAAATGTATTTGAAGCTTGATGCAAAGTACCCTCAAAAAACTAAATATCCATCTCAAATTCCAAAAGCCTCGAGTTAATTCAGATCAGGTAAGAATAATTTTGGAGAAAATAAGCTGGACGGTTTAGGTGCTAGCGTTGACCACACACAGATTGACAGTCATGTTTTACTGCAAACCAACTTTTCTATATCAAGGACCCGTGAATTCTGACTAGAAAACGTTTTAGAGGATTTTTCTATATTTTGCTACAGAATGTATCTACTGTTTCGTTACGAGAGCCCGGATATGTGCAATTTTTCAGCGCACGATTACGTAACTTAAGCTTCTTACTAAGTACCTCCGTAAGGGTGAGAAAGGAACAATAAGAAATAATTAGATTAATGACCATGTATTAATTTATGTGACTTTTCAAAACCTTCAATTCTAATGAGATTATGCTGCATTGATTCAATGAGTGGGAGGAACTTTTGCTACCTCATTAAATTACAACTTGTACACTTTTCTTTTGCTATCAGTTTTTATAAAAATATGAGAAAATAATTAATGTATGACATTGTATAACATTTAAAGGAACTTTTACTGAATAGTGCTTTTAAATCAGATGTATTACATATAAACCGGAAATGATTTGACGACAAATAAGAAATTTTTGACTGAGAAATTATATCGGCATATTTTGTGTTTGAGCAAGCAACTATCATGTACGAATGCTAGCTTGCCGACTAAGCAGTGAGTCTGAAAGTCCAATGAAAGCGACAATCGTCCTGAATGTCTTTCATAAGGAATTCAACCAATGAGGGTATTTCTCTTCGCCACGCCCTTCGCAACTCCATCCACTTCTGTAATCGTCGATGGGTTGCAACAACCTTAACATGATTTCGTATGTCAAGATTAAGTTGAAAGATTATTTGTAGTTGAGAAATAATAGTATTGTACTATATTGAATGAAGTGTAACAATATATTTTGTCTATCATAAATTATCTCGCCATCGTTTTCCTTCAGAAAAAAATCTTTTTTCATTATTTTTTAAAAGTAAAATAACATTAAAATGCCAATATGATATATTACCATGTAGGTTATGAAATGCACGTTTTAGTTGAATTTTAGATTAGGAAAGATGTTTTATATTAACATATACTCATGCCTGTATTCTCAAATATTAAACGTTTCTCGAAACATAGTCATTAATGATAAAAGCAAATATAAAATTACTTTCGAAACGCAGCAAACCTGGCTAAGTATTTAATTATTTACATATTTAAAGTAAAAATCTTGCGACTTAGTGAGAAGATCTAAAATCTTAATCATTTCTACTTGACTTGTCACCAAGAAAAAAGTTTAGCGTCATTCCTGTTTATAATTCTAGAAATCTGAGGATTAAGAAACAGATTTCCGTTTCTATCGTTGCAGATAAATTATCGATTATAATTATCTTTGAACGTAACAAACGGGCATATGACCAAAACCCTTATTTCCATAAACATCATCCGCGATATCCGAGCTCCTTAACATATTGCGTGATTGGAAAGTATCAGCATATGTAGAGCAGTTAACTGTGTCCACATACCGTGCGCGGAACGGTCTGCAATCTCGTTAATGACACTCTATCAGCAGCATACGTTTTGCAGGCCTCATAATGGTAATGGCGGCTTAATAATGAAAATAATGACCCGAATACATAGTCGGCTTCCGGCGCGGAGGTGGCGTATTTCGTTGGCCACCGCGCGCTCTAATGTTGCGCAGCACGATTATGCACAAGTAGTGCGCAGCGCGCACGTGGACTGTCGATTTGTGCCCACACGGCCGGCGCTCGAGATAAGTATTTAAAGAGGCGTTCTTCCGTAGTTTACCGCCTTTTCAACTATCGTGATTGTTTATATGCGTTTTTTGCACACAGTAATTCAACTTTATAAAGAATTTTTATAAAAATTAAGTAGCTCTATTCTCCGATACCTCTGATTTATTACTAGCAAATTACCGTGCGTTGCCTGTCCTTTCTTCATATCCAAACCTGATGAAGGAGGAACAAGTTCAATTTTATATAAAACACGGTATTTAAAATTATTATTTTTAATGTAATTGGTTCAAATTTTAATAAAATTATTAAATAATTAATAAATAATTAATAAAAAGTTTAAATAATTTTACTAAAGTTTTCTTTCGTTTTACAGTATTTACTATTACATTAAAAAAGTTTAGCTTACGAACTGCCACTGGTCTCTGGCGAATCATTTGATAGCAATTCTGCTACACCGCTACTGACCTCTGGTGGAGTAAATTGGGAACCAACCTGCTGTTAACGGAAGACAAAAATAACATAAACAGTACATAAACACGGACATACAAGGATATAAAAAGTATTATCAAACTAAAAGACTTGACTCACGTTTACCTATTTATGTCGACGCGACTTGAAACAATTGGAAGATAGTGGTGCAATTCTGGCTTCAGATTGGGATGTAGCGCGTCGGCAAATTGGAATATATTTTATCTAAAAATTATTAAAATATACAAGGCGAGTAACGTAACTTCAGCATCTAACATATCAATTTGTCTTTTTACGCTCGTCATGATAGAGTAAAAAATTATGTATAGTTCCATTTGAAAAAAAATTTACCTCAATATTTTGTAAAATACAAGTGATAAAATAGAAACAAATACATGTATCAATTAGCCCCATTCCCTCATGCACTTCCGTGAAAACTGCATTGCAATAACTTCAATAGTTAAAAAAACTGCAGGAGATGCTAAAGTTACGTGACTCATCTCGTATATCTACACTAATAAAAGTGAATTCAACGGCGAGTAACAGACATCGATACCACAAAAAGTAGCGCATGAATAGATATGGAATTTTTACAGGCTATTTTTCAGAAGTGTCGCAGTATCCTTGCAAAGTTAGGTAAAGATGAACATAACCCAAATGCGGAAAGTAAATAATTTAAATAATATGTTGGTAGATGCACCACGACCTCTCTTCGTCTCTGGCTTAGAGAACGTGGTTCCTAATATATTACGGCAGAGGCCAGTAGTGGTGCAGCAAAACTAGTACCCAATTGATTCGCTAGAGGCCCGTATCGGTGCATAAGATAAAAAATCTTCTACTAATGTGTTGTAAAATAAAATGAAAGAAAATTATGGTATTTTATTAGTATTTGAACCAATTACGTTAAAAATAATAATCTTAAACAGCGTGTTTTATATGAAATTGATCTTTGCCCTCATTCGCAAGGATTGGTTATGAAGAAATCCCGGCCAACGCCGAGTATTTTGCTAGTGATTTATTTATTTAGTCAAAAACGGTCAAAAACTGTATGTGACGTATGGGGGAGAAAATCATCTGCGCACGCCTTCTTGAGTTTCAGAATCCCTTCCCAACAATTTAACTATTAATAGTTGAAAGATGAAAAATAATAGTAATAATAATAATAAATTTAAAAAAGCGAGAGATTAACATTTCTAAAACTAGATATTTTTGTTGACAAATTATAGAAAACTTATTTTTAACGGTAAATGAACGAACAGATTTGATTTTTCTGTATTGTTAACAAAATAGAAACTCACCCTAAGCTCTACTACCATTACAAGCAAAAGGAAAGTTCAACAAAACGTGCGCGTAGTGAAGCTATATTTACTAAGCTACACTAAGCTACATTAGTGATCGCTAAATACGAATAGAAAATATTATAGTAGAGTACTGCCAGGTACGTAAATTCGTGACTCTCGTGCGATGCATCTTCACTGCTAGACGCCGGGACCCCCAAGCGATTAGTACGTCTTCCGCCTGCAGGAGCGCGCGTGCGGGCTGCGGTGGTAAAGCGATTATTTGGCGCGCGGGCGGCGGGCCGCGACGCCAGCCCCGGCGCCGGGTTGGCCGGCGGGCAGCGGGGGCGGCGAGGATGATGGAGCACCTCCAGCCCTGGCCGTAGCTGACCATGGTCGGACCTCCCGGACCTCCACCGCCACCGCCCGTATTATCAACTCAATTACGTTTAATCAAGACTTAAATGAAGTTCAGAAATTAGTGGCCGGATTGAACTGCAGTTAGCGTGTGCGCCGGGGCTAATAGTCTCATTAAACATAATTAGTCTCGCCCCTCAGTCGCTGGCGCGGGACCGAGCGCCCTTTAGTTCTTAGCCGCCGGGGGTGGAAAGGGCCGGCGAAGGGCGGGCGCGGGTGCCGGCTCGTAGGAAACAATGACGTCAAAGCGGCACGCGGGACGCGACGCTTCCGGGATGGCGTTATCGACTTTGTGACGAGACGGAAGAGGCGGGACGTAGGGGGTGACAAAGGGTTACGGTGGAGTTGTGAAAGCTTGCAGGAGACGCCAGCTGCGAAAGTGCTGTCGGAAAGAGAAAATCCGCAGAGGTGTAGAAGTAGGGGAGAGCAGCGCTGAATGGAATGTACATTCTAGGGTTGGCTATACTAGGGTTAGGGCTAGAGAACTTATATTACAACTGAGTAATGTAATCCATGATTCGAATTTTTAAAATAGGGAATATAAAGTTGAGGGGTGACTATCTACGGTTAGGGCTAAAAATGTTATACTACCACTGGGTAATGTAATCCACAATTCGAATATTGAAAATGTGATTGAAGTGATTTCAGGGATCCAGGAATTCAGAAGATTGTGTGTATTAATATCTATGTGTTTTCTCAGAAGTAGTGATTGTGATGAAGAGTGGTCATGAGGAGCTCTTTCGTTGATTTAATGCAATCGTTCCTCTTTATCACTCTATTTTGAAGATCAGAAAATATTTACTAATATTACGTGAAACAATGTTACGCACCATACAGAGAATACTTACATTTGGAAAGATTACATGACGGTAATTCGAGGCGAGTCTCTTAGTAAATAAAAAATGGTTATTAAAATTTAAAGTGGTGTAATGATTTAAGGGAGGTCCGCAAATGAAACACACGCTACGAAGAGTGAAGCATGAGCAACTGTGATCAATATTACGGATTGTAAAAACATCATTACATAATGCATATAGTAAATTAATGTAATACCTTTATACCTTCAGGAGTTACAGCTAAGTAATTCTTACTTCATTGAGACTTTCTTGTTACTTCAATAAACTCGTCATTTAGAATATTTAAAATTCAAAGAACAAAATATTTTAATTTTCCAATTATAAAGATTCGACTATATTCTATAAGAGTAAAAGAGAAGTGGAAAAAAGGGATAGCTGTGAGTTGATGAATGAGCAAGATTGTGATTGCATACGGGATGACATCGTAGTACTAATACAATTGAGGAGCAAACAATCAAAACGTGAAATGTCCATTTGGGAAAAATTGTGTTCTTCTGATGTTTTCATCTATGATTTTATTTCCAAGAAAAAAACTCTTACAATACTCTAAGCAGTATTCTATTCATTGAGTTAAAGACGGACTTGAAAAATGTAAAATTTTTGCTATATTTTTAATTTTTCTTCGAAAAGAGTGAAGTGGACAAGTCACATTTTGAATGTTTGCTCCTCAGTTTAACTGACACATAATGTGTGCACGGTACGGCTAAAGGCTTGGCAAAAGACCAAAGGAAGCTCAACAGGGTGGCTCAGCTTACGTGAGGATGTACTCAGCGCTACTGTGGCGGAGTAGGGAAGTTTGGTGGCGGAGGCTGAGGACCTGGACTAAAGGATCCCCAACCTCGGCAGGCGCAATTTGAAACAAACCCCATATGCGCATACTTTCACACTCATGCTCTCTTTCATAAGAAACGGTTTATGACTGCACTGCAAAGAAGATTGGAATCTTCACGATTACATTTTTGTGTCTTTTGCCAATACCACGATTGTTTGACACCAATAAGAATCTAATGGAATAATAGCCGTACTATATTCATATTAGACACATACTCAAATGACTGAGCAATGGGGATACCTTTTTTTATTAATCGACGAAAAACGATATAGTTATTCATGGGTTTATGCAGTTGTATTGTTCCGTTAGGGGGTCCGAAGTCTCCAGGATTTATCATCTGCCATGTGCAGTGTCATTCAGCAGTTGCTGCAACATCTACCAAGGTACTCCTGCTGCTGCTGCTAATAATAATAATAATAATAATAATAATAATAATAATAATAATAATAATAATAATACGAAGTGGCTCAGGGCGTCGGGAAGCCCGGGTTCGATCCCTGAGCAGCCAGCCTGCCCGGGGTTTTCGTGGTTTCCCTCGGTCATACAGGCATATGCTGGGATGGTTCAAAAAGGCCACGAAGTGAATAATACACCTGAAATTACGTTTATAAGCATATTAATTCAGATGAGAGTCTACAAATAGAAGTCTTGTAAATCGAGAACTTTGTGATTTCGTACATAATCTGCATATTAAATCAAGAATTGCCGAAGAAGTCATGAAAACAACGTACCAATGATAGTGCGAGATAATCCCTTTCTTATCCGGTTGCATTTACAGTCGACTTCAATTACAGTGAACTTCTTGGGTCTAACATTTTTGGTTTACCATATCCGAGATTCACTATATCCCACTAAACTATAAATTTAAATAGAATTTCTCCAAAATGATTGATTTTATCGCTATAGAGATTCAGCAAAACACATTAACAGAACCAAAAGAAAATTTCAATACCTTTATTTGTCCTTAAAAATTCAATTATTTTCAATTATTTGCGTGGTACGTATTTCATTCGTAATTTCTCTAAAACCACGTCTAGACTTCGTGTTCTGTTCATACTTGATAGCTGGAGCGGTAGCTCAGTGCATCAACTGATGTCACTGCAACACTTCAGGGCGGCAGGATTTTCGTACACTAGCTTTTCAGCTAGATCGAATTCAGTCGCTGTCAGGAGGAGAATTCTAGCGGCCGGCCGCTCTGATCGGTAGTTTTCCGTTTTTTCTCCGATCAACACCAGGCGAATGCCGGAACAGTACCCTACCAAACGGGCCACGAACCGCGCGCGATCTGTCCTTCCTCTTCCTTGTCCTATCCTCTCCCCTTACACACACACTTACACTACACTACCACATATTCCGGGAGACCGGTCGGGAGCTTAGAGCTTGTCCCGGTTGGGGTGGGGCCCCGCTAGTGGGAGAGTCCTGATTAGGGAGGAAACCCCATTAGCCGACGGTAGGTCGGCGCCGGATCTCGCCATCCAGCGGGGGAAAGTCACCGCCCTCTCCCGAGGAAGAAAACATTCATTACACTAACGGGAATAATGACCAAAATAGTTGACGCGCCCGGAAACACGAAAAAATCAATCATACTTGATTTTGCATTATCCTCTTTCTCTAAGTGTCGTCATTCAGTCTTGATGCCCTTCAATGCGTCTTGTACTGTTGGAACACCATCCCACGCTCCAAAGGCTCTTTTACTCGCTTAATAACATACTAGATCCTTTCGGTAGCGAGATGTAGCAAACGACTAATGAAACTGATCGCTTTTACCACGCGTTGCGGAGGGTATCACCAGGCTGTGGGGCTGAGACAGTCGCACGCTTCCTGTCGCCTACGTAGAAATCAATGCGCTTTGTCCCGCCGAATATCAAGTAACACCAAGCTTGAAACTGAAACAGCAATCGCGCGTCACCGCCGCCAGTTGTAGCTCACGCAGGACACGTGCTTGTTTTTTGCAGTGGATTTGAGTGACATGAGATAATCAGTAAGGTTCCCATCTCGAATCCTCTACCTCCACTTCAAGAGTGACTTTGATTATGACGTTTGGCGGCGATATTTTCTTCAAGCTGCGTGGTGTGGGAAATTGTAGCAATGAGGCGATATATTTTTTTTCAGGAGGGAATTAATTTCCAGGACATTGTATTTCCTCCGTTCACTATAGCCGAGGTTCAGGTTCACTATAACCGTATTTTCTTATGCTTATTTGTAATGTAAGTGAAACAGGACCAGTAATGTCAGTTCATTATAACCGAGGGTTCATTATATCAGAGTTCACTATAACCGGAGTGAACTGTATGTTGTTTCCTGTCGTAACCTTATGATGGGGTGATGGCTAACCGTAGTAATTATGAAGATTGCGACAGAACAATGATATCGGTATGTCAGCACAAGGGTCAGTTTGGGATGGATCTCCATCGGATTTGGGATGGATCTCCAACGGAGGAAGAAGCAGAATAAATTTTGTTCTGTTAAACTGTTCCAAAAGTGAATATGGAAAATTACCTACCGTGTGGTGCGACTATTTGGAAGAGTAATATTTTCTACAATGCTTCTGAAGTTTTTCAGCCGCACATCTTGGCAAGTTAACCAAATTATTTTATCTATGAAATCTAAACAAAAATAGAAAGCAAATATTATTATATTAAGTATGGAGGGATACTACTCGTACATGGAAACACAGTTTGAAAGAAACATCAAGGAATAACAAAATGATGAAGTTACTGAATTCAAGTATTTCAATCAATCAGTTTAAGCACTCGAACAGTTTTACTAGAATATTAATTTGTAAACAATTAAATGTTTATAATTATATTGTTATACATAAGAGTATATATAACTTATTATAAGTAAATTGGAAATGAAAAATAAGAGAAAAAAGAAAGAAGAAAACGTAAAGGGGAAAAAGGAAGAAATGCACAACGAAAAACAACAACAATTGATTAAAAAATAAATTACAGAATTAAGATTGTGTAAAGAAATTAGCGCTGCTAACTGTGATTTATTTAGTCAATATAACCAAATAATTACCGTTCACTTGTCCGCTATCAAAATACCCTCGCCCTTTAGAAAAAGAAGACGTGTCCAAAAGGCAGATTCCCGTGCGTGTGGGTGGAGAAGTGCGGGTAGCGTCTGCTTAGAAGGGCGGCTGAAACGAATCCCGTGTAGGGCCATCTGCAGGGCGAAGTTGCACTCGTCGGGAGGCCAGAACTGCCCTGATGCACCGGCCCTCCGCCGGGCTAATGGCCCTCCGAGGAACTTTCGAATTAGTACACCGGACGGCCGCGGGAGGGCGGGCGGGCAGCGCTAACGGCCGCCCCGCGGCGCGCCGACTGTGTGAAACAGCGGGACATGACGAGGGGGAAGAATTAGGGACTTTGCGTTTTACATCTCTTTTCTTCTTTTTATCATTCTTATTTCCTTCCTTTTCCCCCTCTTAGTTTCCGTTGGCCATTTCTTCTTCCTTTATATTTTCTGCTTTTTGTTTATTTCTTTTTTCGTCCTGATTATCTGTTTCGGTTTTTGCTTGTTTTCGTTTCTTTGATTATCTTCCTTCTTCTTCTCATTCCCTTTCTGTTAACTTCAATTTTTTTTTATCTACATTCGATATTTCGAGAGAACATTTATGTTATGTTTGGGTAAATAACTTTCTAGAGAATGTCGTAATAGATTTTTATTGATTTAAATATGGCGCATTAATTATTTTGAGCACGATTTCTGGAAGGGTACCGAGACGACGGTGTGACGGTACGTTTAGCAATAAATAGAAGGGATACCAAATTTGTGGTGAAAAATGAAGTGATATGAGAAGTCAATTGAACATTACATAAGATACTGCATCTTTAAAATTGTTTATGGCTGAATAACGAAACATTAAAAAAAGTAAGATATTCGTAACTTGCTGAATTGTCGACAGAATGCAGAACA
Organism: Teleogryllus occipitalis; assembly: GCA_011170035.1. Classification (NCBI taxonomy): domain Eukaryota; kingdom Metazoa; phylum Arthropoda; class Insecta; order Orthoptera; family Gryllidae; genus Teleogryllus; species Teleogryllus occipitalis. The sequence goes on along the minus strand of BLKR01001600.1, from coordinate 254,073 downwards.
TTTTTTCTGTCTTCATTTTTTCCGACTTTCCAATATTTCTTTCTATTTTGTATTTCACATTTGTATGACATTGTGACTACTGCGTATCTTTCCAAAATAACATTTCATTTCATGCAACCCTCTCCTATTGAAGTTCAACTTTTCTTCCCAACCTTTCTTCTCCACGTGTTTCCCTTCTTTTTATTTTCTCTCCCCTTTTCCCATGCAGCTATCAAAACAGTATTTTTTAGCTTCCGTTGCGGACGTCCAATATATTAGCTCACCCCTTCTGAAAATATAACACTGATGCAATGCAAACTAGCGTTTGGAACTTTGCAGAGGGGAAAACTGGTGATGGATTGAACCTCTGTGATGTTGACGGTTCTGAAATACATTTTTATGTAGCAAAAACATCGTTGCAGACTTCGAAGGCTACACGTTTTGAATATAGTGATGCAAATAGCAACCCTGACGGATCAGTGTTCTCTTATTACTGATGTCGTTTTTGATTCACAGCGACAGGTTCATGTGCAGATGCGTGTGAAGTTCGCGATATTTATTGAACACTCACTCCATTGGAAAAGGATAATTTATTTTTTGAGAATTTAGTACGAACAGTTTTGATTAATTAATTTTCTGTGTTTGCCTAATGGAAGAAGTTACATTTCACTGTAATTGTCCTAAAACAATTAATTCTCACAGTTCAATACAAATGAATGTGATATTTAATTTCCTCACTTATTTTTAAGAAGTTCCAAGTGTTTGTTTGCCCATACAATAAGTAAAACATTTACCACATAATCTTACGCCGACAATAAGGAAATTGTTATTACATTGATCTTAAATCCGATAGTCCTATTGCCGTTTATAAATATTTAATATTCTCGAGCCACTTCTTGATTTTTAAAATGCATAACCGGAAAAGAGTTCATAAAATTAATGTAAAATAAATTTGACGTTTAGGATGAGTACATGTCATATGTATATTATACCTTACGCATTGATATCAAATTTTTAACCTCTTCACTAGATCAACGCAAAATATTGCTTGTTATACCTAAAGTACGCATGTAAAGTTGAATCTGTAATTTCGTTTTACTTTCTCGTCTATATGTGTAAAATACAGATTAATAAACGTAATATTGAGAGATTAAGTATTGCTGCAGTAAATAGATTTCGAGATTTTAATGGAAATGCACGTTTTGGATTTTCAGATACCAAAAGCTAGTTTGTTCCAAACATCCGTCCATTCAGCCGCCAGTCCGCCCAACCGCCCGCCCAGTCGTCCGTGAAAAATACTAGCGTCTAACCTATGCGTTGGATTTATTACAATATTAATATTCGGCGATCGATTTGGCCAGACTGAAACACCTGCTATTTTGAAACTAATTTTTTTAATATATTTTAGACACGGATACAAAACAGCTTGGGAGAAGATGGAACAAAACCGAAAATCTAGCCCGGACTAAAAAGATTAGGAAACTAACTAGTACGAGAATATCTGTGCCATTCTTTAGCGTAATTAGTTTAGAGACTTGCCACTGAATGTACGCAACTTAATTCTTTTGTAAATTCGTTTTAGTATTCGAACAAGAATTGACATTTCTACATTCGATTACAAATGAACTTTACAAGTTAAATTACAATATTTTCAGTGAAATTCTCTGGTTTCATGAAGACTAAGCTTTATCTTTCAGTTGTATAAGAGTAATATAATAAACAGTACTTTCTTCTCACATCCACTGTGTATTTTTTTGTTTTTTGTATCTAAATTTGTTCCCAGAAAAATATAAAATATAAATCACAAACATGTCATAAGCGTTCATGTAAAATTGTCCTTTATTTACAGTTATTCGTTATTAAATACATCACATTCTGAAAATGTACTTTGATAATGCTGTTTCTTAAAAATATTCAGCCTTACTCTTATCTCCACATCACAAAAAAGTGTCATGGGCATAATATCCGAGCAATTCAATGTGAAAACCCCCTCATAGAGTCCCCGTCAATGTTACCGACGTAATGAAAAAATTGTGAATAATGCATGTTATCTAGGAGTAATACCGAATTCTTAAGTTCTCAATTCAACGTTATTTCATAATCACTCATCATAATTTTCATTCATTAATACATTCCAACATTTGCCTAAAAGGTATGGGATGTGTTCAAACAACTTGCAATCTATTCTTCCGCTGATCCATCCTTTATGCCACCAAATAACGACCCCATCTGTAATACAAGGAAAAAATAAAACGACTTCTTATAAATTAGCTTAACGTATCGTGCAATAACTGCAGTGACAAATAAAACGGCGCAAATGTTACAGCGTGGCTCTTAAAAGTGTAACCCCGTCACCTCCCAGACATATCTTTGCTCGCGCGGACCCTGAGCCCGGTGGATAGGTTCCAAGTCCGCGCTGCCAGGTGCGGAATTTATGCGTCTCCCACGGGCCGGCCCGTGTCGACGAGCGTGTTTGGAAATTGTCACCGCGTTCGTTCGATCCCTAATAGAGCAGCGAGAAGCCACCGGCTGATAAAACCACACACGGCACGGAGTCGCCCGGCGCGCGCCGGCAATTTACGTCAGAAATATGCAAATCGCGTCTCCCCATCCCGCCCACAGCCCGGAACCTCACAGGGGTGCGCGACGTGCAGCTTCGAGATTTATTTGCGTTTTTAACAAACGCTGCCGGACGCTACCACCACCGCCCCTGCCGGCGCCGCCGCCTCCGCCCCGCCCTCGCCTCTGCCGCTGCCGCAACAGCCTCCCACGCCTCCCCCGATTCCCTCGCCTCTGCTGTCACTGCCGCTACCCCGCTATCACCGGCGCCGCCATCGCCACCGCCTCCTCCACCCCTTACTCCCGAGCCCGCCGCCCCCTCGCCACCACCGCCATCATCGCCGCCACCGCCCCCACCACCACCGCCACGAATGCCGCCAACATCGCCACCGCTCTCACTACCGCCACTACCGCCGCCACCACTGCCACCGCTGCCACTGCCACCACTATCACCACTACCGCCTCTACCGCCACAACCACCCTCGCCGCCGCCACCGCCGCCACCGCCCCCTCCCTCGCCACCGCCGCCACCGCCGCCACCGCCGCCGCCGCCGCCACCGCCGCCACCGCCGCCACCGCCGCCACCGCCGCCACCGCCACCTCCGCCGCCTCCGCCGCCACTGCCATCTCTGCTACCCTTGCTACTGCCGTCTGCACCTACTCCACCTCCGTCACCACCATCTCTCCTTCAACTGCCACCGCGGTCATCGCCGCCACCACAGCCACCGCAATCACTCCCACTGCCCTTTTTATCGCCACTATTATCGCCAGCACCTTCTCCTCCACCACCGTCAACCAGCACCACATCCTCCATCACCACCATCATCAACTCAAACACCACCACCACCACCATCACCACTCCGCCATCGCCCCCATCGGCGCAACCGCCTGTAAGCCATCAGCGAGAATTCGAGGGTGCGCAACGCTCTCGTGGAGTGAGCGTAGGGGTGGGGGTTCTGGCATCGCGGGGCGTGGGGGATGCGGGGCAGGGTCGGACAGACGAACGCCCGTGTCCGTCTTTCCTGACAAACGGCCCTGCGTTATCGAGCCTTCATGATATACAGGTTACGCGTTCCCTCCCAGAGTAATTGCCACCGGGGTTACCAGGCCGTCCGTCCGTCCGTTCCCTCCCTCCCCTCCACCTGCCACTCCCCTCCCCTCTCCTCACCACCCCACCCTCCCCCACCTCGCGCGCTCTCGCTCCCGCCACCCTTCTCCCCGTCTCGCGTTTAATAAATGTTTTTGGCACTTTTCACTTAAACGAAATATGCGCCCTTTTATTTTCTCCCTCGCCCGCCCTCCCCGGTTCCCTTCCACCCGCGCCCCGCACGAACGGTTCATCCCAAGACCGACTCCCCATCGCGATTCCTTCGTCTCGCTCGCCAAGGGCCAACCGTCCGGAAAACTCACGTCACCTCGCTCTGGCTCGGAAGTGTATGATTGAGTGACCTCGCGATTCTATACGCTGATACCTTCGATAAATATGTCGATCTTTAGAATAAAATCGCTGGAGAATCATTTATTAACAGTTAGACGCTTATTGGACACGGCTTCGAGATCGGGAAGAAAAATGGGTTTTCCCCGCGGGGCACGGACATCTATCACGACACTCGTCGCGCGTGGGTGTGCCAGGGGGGAGGGAGGGAACGGGGAATGGGGGTTAAGGGAAGTGGAGGACGGGGAGGGAAAGTGAGAGAGAGCGGTCGAAGTTGTAAGTATAGAGAGAGGAGTGGATAACTAATAAACATTCACCCTTGCAAAATGTATTCAGGTAATACACGTTAACTTTTGAGTTTAGAATCTTTAATTATATAGTGCAGTTATTACATCTAAGATGATGGGTTAGTGAAGGTGAAGTAGTAGAAGGGTTAATAGGTGAAGTGAAGTGTAATTAAAATGTCGTGTAGTCTTGTATTGAATAGTTTAAAATAACTGTGCAGGTCAGCCATAAAATGTAGTTAATGCTATTATTGTTAGTTTATTATTATTATTATTATTATTATTATTATTATTATTATTATTATTAAGTCTTAAAATAATTTAAAGTTACATTGTGTTAATATTTCTAATTTTAATATGTAAATTGTAGTGCTCTGTCACCAAGTTATGTAAACTTACGTGCAGAAATAATAAATATCTATCTATATTATATCGGCAAAGATAGTCAGGGCAATAACTGATATCACTACGGTGCCTATCAGCGGTAGATTCTTGTGTTGGAGTTCCGACGATGGCAGGATTTTCCATACTAGCTAGAGAGCTAGGTCGAATTTAGTTGCTGAGACTTCTAGCGACCGGCTGCTCTGATCGGTAGTTTTTCGTGGTTTCACCGATTATTACCAAGCGAATGCTAGAAAACACCCTAACAAACGGGCCATGGACCGCGTTCGAACTTTCCTTCCTCTTCCTTGTCCTAAACTCACCCATTACAAAAAAATACTTACACTTACATGCTCTACATTACCACACGTGTCAGAAGACCGGTCGGGAGCTTAGAACTTGGCCCCGCTGGGGCGGTGACCTGCGCTGGTAGGAGGATCTTTCCGGGGTGTAGAGAAAATCTCCGAAGCAGACATCGATCGGCGCCGGATCTCGCCATCCAGTGGGGGAAGATCACCACTATCTCCTCCGATAGAACATAAATTACATTTACGAGACTTTAGCAGTTGACGTTCCCGGAATCACTAATCAGTCAATCATTTAATTAATGAAGGATCCGGTGTGAGGAACTTCTTGAAGGTTTGAGATTAGGTGGCTAGTTTCAGATTATAGACACCATTGGACGTCAAAAGACACATCACAGGGGCATGGGACGTAAACATATGTACAGAAGGGACGTGCGAGATATGGAATGTACATAAGAACGAGTAAAATAATTATTTTCGCAATAACATAAGAAAACGTGTTACTTTCAGTACTAAGAAGAAATTTACCAAACGGCGGAAGAATCGGATCGAATTCAAATCGAGTTATTTATTTCCCCTAGCTTGGCGTGTTTTTGTTTTATTTTTTACTATAATTTATTTTATTTTCATTAAATATTTCGTACACTCACAAAATGTTAATTTAGAGTCGCCAGAAAAAATAGGAATTCCTTGGGTTATATTGGCTACGAAGGAAAAATGTAAACTTTTAGTTGCACTTTCGAAAATGAATTGTAACTTGGGGAAACATACAGAATATCTCTGATTATATAATAAAAACGTCTTGAGCATGTAGAGGTTGAAGAAGATAACGTCTTGTGTGGAGCGGTAGGGTAGAAAATCTCATATAAAGAAGTTACACATTCCATTTGCCTTATTATAATGAAATTTATCTTATTTTACAGTTACGTGTGAAGGGGCTTATATTTTAAATATAAACTTATATTAATCTTACAAACTACTGTTTACATTTTCTGCTATTTATATTATGTACACCCTTTTGTTCTTATAATCTAAACTTACAAACGTTTACATACTTACAAACTAAACTTTCAGTGGACTAATTCTTTACTAGCATTTACAATCTAAACATGCATACTAACACTGACGTTTTTACAGTTTGCCAGTCAAACTTGCACTGACTCTTCATTTATTTATTTATTTATTTATTTTACGTCAAAAAAACAGTTAAAAACTGCGTATGACGTGCTATGGGGAAAAGTGAATTGTGTGCACATTTTCAAAATTCTGTGATCCCTACACTAAGTCATATACTACTTAAATTTTGAATTTTTGAAAGGGAGAAAAAAAACTCCCATGAAATAAAATCTATTTTCAAGGATAAACAAGCAATAAATTTTGAATTTTGAAAGGGAGAAAAAAAACTCCCATGTAAAAAATCTATTTTCAAGGGTAAATAAGCAATAAATTTTGAATTTTGAAAGGGAGAAAAAAACAACAAAAAAACTCCCATGTAATAAAATCTATTTTCAAAGATAAATAAGCAATAAATTTTGGCTCTTATTACTTCCTGCCGTGACAACATGGAAACGATAATTTGAATAATTGTATTTCCCACTGAATTCTAGAAGACGTGCACAGAAAATGAAGTTACATTTATGTCCAGAAGCAAAACAAGGGGCCATCTCAGCATTTGCTCAATGGATCAGGGAAACTGGACGAAAAACCTGATCGAGATGGGGGTCATTGACCCGGAAGCTGTGTTACAATAGTTGTTACAAGTTGTTTATACTCATTTATACAGTCCAAATGGTAATTAATGCATTATGTATCATTGTTAAAATTAATGTTACTTTTCTTGTGATGCTCAGTATAGTCTCTAATTGTATAGAAACAGTTATGCAGCAGAAACGATTTCACTTGGGATTTAAACTTTTCTATTGAATTTAATCGTTTAATGTCATCTGGCAAAGTGTTGTAAAATAATGTACATGTATTGTATGTGAATTTTTTATAATGAGCTGTTGATACTGTCACCTGATGAATATGATTTCTACGTCGAGTGTTATAGTAATAGACTTCGGCATTTTCTGAAAAAATATTCCCGCCCTTGAGCAAGTCATTTTTTACAAAAACCACTGATTCGTAAATAAAAAGACACGGTAATGGTAGAATTCCTAGATTAATGAAGAGAGGCTTACATGAATCACGTGGGTGGAATTTGGTTATTATTCGTACAATTCGTTTTTGTAATCTAAAAGTCTGGGAGCTATAAGATGTATTTCCCCAGAATATTATGCCATATCTCAGGCGGGAATGAACATTCGCGAAGTATACACAACGAGCAGTATGAAGGCTGACTGAATTTGCAAGAATTCTGAACGCGTAGCATAATGAACTAATTTTGTGTTCAATTCATTTAAATGGACGTTCCATTTAAGGTTTGACTGAATTGAGAGACCTAAAAATTTTGTTGCCTTAACATCAGTCAATGGTACACTGTTCATTTTCAATGGAGCACAGAATTGTTTATTTGATATGGAAAACTGCATTGAAACCGTTTTCTTTTCGTTTACTATTAATTTGTTATTTCGGAACCAATTTGAAACATCTGATATTGTACTATTTACTGTTTCTTTATTGCAAAGGATGTTCGTATCATCCGCAAAAAGAACCGTTCTTCCGTTTCGAATCGTCGAGGGCATATCGTTTACGTAAAGTAGGAACCGAATAGGGCCTAAAATCGATCCTTGAGGAACTCCACATGCAATGGGTAAAGAGTCGGAAAGGTGCGTACGTAATGTTCCATCATTCCAGTAAGGTATTTCAACTCTCTGAGATCGTTGTTTAAGGTACGAACATAACCAATCTAGAGCAATACCACGAATTCCATATGAAGGTAATTTGGAAAGTAAAATGTCATGATCAATGACGTCAAAAGCTTTTGAGAGATCTAAAAATAATCCAATAGGTGCCTCGTTTTGATCCAATGATGAGGCGACATCTTTAAGAAAAGAAAATATAGCTGTTTCCGTTGATTTTGATTTTCTAAATCCATGTTGGCAATCTGAAAGCGCGTCGTGTTTAGTGAGAAAGGTTTCCATTCGTACGTAAAAAAGTCTCTCTAATATTTTTGAAAAAACTGATAGAAGAGAAATGGGCCGATAATTTTGAATTTCATTTTTGTTGCCTTTTTTGAAGAGCGGCTTAATTTTAGCTGTTTTGAAAATATCTGGAAACGTTCCAGTGCATAAAGATGCATTAAATATGTGAGTTAACGGGTGTATAATGGCATACGCACAAGTCTTTAACAAATAATCTGGGAATTCATCTAAACCGGACGAATATTTATTTTTTAGTTTACCGATTATTTTGAGAATTTCATAGGAAGAAGTTTCGGAAACGAACATTGTGTCTAAAATTTTGGGTGAACTGTCTGTTTTTGAATTTTGTGGCTGAAGACCCTTAGTGAGATCGGCAGCAATTCTCGAAAAGTATTGGTTAAAGAGATTAGCCACTGTTGCCGGATCGTTCACATTTATATCGTTATATTTTACAACAACATTCTCTACGGGTGTTCTAGTTGATTTGGTAGTATTTTTTAATATATTCCACATTGCTTTTGTTTTATTATTTGAGTTCAAAATATCCTGATCGTTTTTCATGATTTTAGCCTGCCTTATGACTTTTCGTAACAATGTTTTGTATTTTTTAAAGTAGATAAGGAAATCTTGAGATACGTCATGACGTTTAGAAATAAAGTAGAGAGTACGTTTATTTTTACACGATGTTCTAATTCCTTTTGTGATCCAAGTATTACTTTTTCGTGAAATGTTTAATTTTCTCTTTTTAATAGGAAAGCATGCGTTAAAGAGAAATGAAAGCTTTGAGAAAAATAAATTATATTTTTCATTTGTGTCAATAGCGTTATAAACTGCCTCCCATGATTATTTCAGCAAGTAGTCCGTAAATAACTTTATGTTAACTGTAGTAAATGCTCTGCACATGCGTGTTTTATTTATTATGTCAGTATTCATGTTATTAGTAATTGTAAGAATTTGTGCATCGTGGTCACTGTAACCTAGATTATTCGTTATTATTTCATATCTAGTTGTGGTTTTGTTAATTATAATTTGATCTATTGCTGTTTGTGATTTAAGAGTATTCCGTGTAGGTACGTTCACTGTAATGTCTAAATTAAAAGAATGAATTAAATTGAGAAACTGCTCTTTTTCGTGGGATTCGCTCAGAAAATCAATATTGAAATCTCCACATACCACAATGGATTTAAAAGAGAGATTACTAATTTTGTTCAGAGTTATCTCTAGATTTTCTACGAAATTGAAATTATCTAAAGCTTGCTTTGTTGGAGGTCTGTAGATGCAAAGTAAAATAATTTTGAGCGTAGTAAGATGTACAACTGTTATTTCAAAAACTTTTTCAACTGCATATAAATTGAATTCTGACAAGAAGGTAGAATCAATATTATTTCTTACATAAATACACGAACCTCCGTAAGCAGGGCCTTTATTTGATTCCCTTGCTCTACAATAAGATCCTGCAAGGTAAAAACTAGGAATTTGGAGTGTGTTTAGATCATTATGAGATAACCAATGTTCTGTAAAGCAAAGAACATCTATTTGACTGAGATCACACTCTAATGCTGCCTCGATAAATTCAATTTTATTTGAAAGAGATTGCACATTATGATGCAATATTTGAATCTTTTGAATGTACCTACACGGATGCTTTTCTGCTGCATCTGACTGTAATTGCTATTTATTTATCTCATTTTTACCTCGAGTGCGTGGTCGAAGGAAGTATCGTGTCCCAGCAGTGTTAGGAGGTGAGGAAGGAGGGGTTACAGATGTAGGGGAATGAATAATGGGGGAGGTAGTACAATGATTAGGTTCAGGGGATAAGGTAATTGGGTCCAAAGGGGTTCCGGAGGATGGAAGAGAAATAGGAGGGGATGAATCTTGGATAGGATGAATCTTGATAGTCATAGATAACTTTTTCCCCGCACGTACACATACACACACATACACACTCACACACATACACACACATATACATACACAAACACATACACTCACCCGATGACTTCCCCTCGGAGGTATGACTTCCAGTTGGTATGTATCGCGTCTGGACTGGTGCTTTGCAGGTACACGAAATCTGTTTAAGTACGTCAAAATGTGACAGATCAAACATTTTTAAGAAAAATATTAATCCTTTATTGAGAAACTTTCAAAAATGTTCTAGGTGTTTTATGTAAGGTGTCCACCAAAATTAATAAATCGTTTCCGCATTCGAAGAACCGTGACATGCCAAGGGTTCATATTATATTTACAATTTGTTTTAGAGGTATCATTCTGATGCACTTAAATATATTTCGTTTACCTGCCAAACTCCAATCAATTGAGCGATACCCATTTTAATGAAAATCTGTGTAAATGATTAAGACACTAACGTTTTCTATTAAAAGGTACCTCCAAAAGTCATATTTCCGTCGAAACCTCGACAGGAATTTTTTACTGCTTTAAATTATCCCACACTGTGTATACCTTTCAGAAATTAAATATGCTCAACTATACATTTCATGTGAACGGTGAACCAGTGAACAAGTTTCCAATGTCGATGAAACAATATTGTCAAAGACAACACAAAACATAACTATGATTTCTTTTATAATCCCCTCCTTGAGCACCCGATCTAACAGTATTGTAGTGTTTTAACGTCGACATCTGAATTCACTCGAATCCTAAACTTAAGACCCGGCTCTGCTCTTCGACTTGTAGTCTTGAACATCTTCTGCAGGACAGCACCGGGAGCGGTAGTTCAGTGCATCAACTGATGTCACTGCAGCGCCGCTGACCGGGAAGTCCCAGGTTCGAGTCCTGACGGCGGAAGGATATTCTACACTAGCTTTTCAGCTAGGTCAATTCCTTACACACGTACACTAACATGCACTACACTACCACATATTCCGAGAGACCGGTAGGGAGCTTAGAGCGTGTCCCGGCTGGGGCCGTGCCCCGCTGGTGGAAGAGTCCTGGTTAGGGGGAAACCCCACTAGCCGACGGTAGGTCGGCGGCGGATGTTGCCATCCAGCGTGGGAAGATCACCGCCATCACCCGAGAGAAAGCATGCACTATACTAAAGGGACTAATGACCAAAGCAGTTGAAGCGCCCGGAAACCCGACAAAATCAATCAATGCACGACAGCCTGTGTACACCAGGAGACCGCCGTGTTCACGAGCGATGACGCTTCAGCACTTGCGAGTAAAACGCCGCCCCTTTCAGGCGATTCGGTGCGAACACGGGCGCGAGAGACCATTGATCGATGGGCGCTGACGAATGCAAACGGCGGCCGTAAAGCGGGAGAGGGGAGCGAGGGAGATGGACCGCTTTTTGCTCAGAGCAATTTGGTGCTTGGTTTATTTGTATTGTTTACCGTTAATGGCGTCAAAAATGTGGATATCAGGATTAAAACGCATGCACTGACTGTAACTGAATAATGCGCCGACGGTTCTAAATTATCAGTGTTCCTTGAGTTTTGAAAAATAGCCTTTTTATTGATAGCTGATAAATACTGTCGTTGTTCACGTTCTTACTGATCCTCTCCTCCAAGCCTGCAGGACCTAACAACAATTGCTGCCAGATCAATTCATCTTCCCCACTAACGGTTTCCAGTAACATGCGATTCGAAATGAAACACAAATTATGGCTATTAAAATCCGCGACCCTCTTTTTCCGTTTGCTCAAAAGTTAGGACCAATTAATTGCTCCAGTGTAGTGAGATACTTTGTTGTGGATAAAATGTATATGAATTTCTCTGTATTAAAAAACTGTAGTATAGAGACATTCTGTATTAGGAACTGTCAATTAACTTGAATCAGAAACGTGTTCAATCAACATAGCAAATTTCAATAATTTTAATTTGTACTTTTCAATTTCGCTATTACTCAAAACTACTGCAAACTTATCATTGTGTCATGAGCATGCTGTATTAACTGTTACACCACGTAGGATCGGGAAACTGAAAAATGTATGGAAGGATTGCAACACAAAATTATTTTAAAAATTACTTCCCGCTTTGTAAAGGCTCTCAGAAAAAAAGATCAACATCTTGTGAACTGGGGAAAGAAAGGGCTAAAATTGACGCAAAGTTATTGGGGATGAAAATAAATTAACGAACAGCCACAAATAAAAGTAGTCCAACTTTCTCGTCTGAATAATACTAATAATAATAATAATAATAATAATAATAATAATAATAACAATAATAATAAAATTAATAATAATAATAATAATTATAATTATAATGATGGCGATAATGATGTTGATGATGACGACGAGGAAGACGACGATACCGATAATTTTGCCCGGCCCGGAATTTTGACAAAATGTTTTTCATAATTGTTAAGATTTTATGACTTTTAACAGTAGGAATCAATTAATTGTACTTTTGGAGTTATTTTAGTCGATTTTTCATTTTACTTATTTTTCGCCTTTTTAATGCCTATTTAATGTCTATTTTGGGCCTTTCTTCCTTATTTGTGTCTCTTTCTGCTTTTCCTTTTCTACCTTTTTCGCTATTATTTTCCCTTCTTTCCCTTTCCTCATAATCTCTCTTCCCTTCTGGCGATTACACAAGTGCGAGGAACGAATTTAGCAGTTCCGTTTTCTCTATTTCAAGATTCAAAAGGGAGTCCACGATAAAACTTTGTAGAGAGAGGGTCGCAAAGAAAATAAATCCGTAGTCGTGAACCGGATGGTTAAGTGCGATGAAGATTACAAAGAAAAGGTAGTTTCCGTTTACGTTAATGATAATGTATATTTTAGACTTGAAATACAAAATGTGAATCATTTACTTATTAATTGTTTACACGAATTACTTTGAAATGTTTTTTAATTTGTCCTGTCTTTTGCCCCCTACTTTAGCCAGAATAAATGCCTTTTTTACATGCATATTTTAGTAAAAATAAATGTCTTTTGGCCTGCCTATTTTAGGTTAAATAAAGCGAACAATTCTTTAAAGAGTAGCTCTCATTTGAGAAGAATTTTTTCAAATCCATTCATTGTCCTTAACTGCCTTGCCTTGACCATGCCTTCAATATCCCAGTTTTTCCTTTTTGTTTTGAGCCTAGAACATTTTGTATCATCTGAAACAAGAATAGTACAAATCCAAGTTGTAGTGTAACTAATATGAGCCACTTAAAGTTTGGGGGTTATATTGTAATGAACCGTCCTCCTCATCTCTATAAAACAACTATAATCGCTCCTCGTTAGGCGCACCAAAATATGTAATGAACCATTACCTGCTCTAGATCAACTATAATCTTTATAATCGCCCGGCGTTATAACGCCAAAATAATAACCAAAACCCGCTTTTATCAATTGCCCTGGTTATACTCAGCTTCCACCTCCAAGGTTGCCCGTCGACTAGCTGCCCCCCAGAACTTCCGATATTTTCTTACTTACACATAAAATCTGGGCGTGAGGTTGTGGCTGACCTGTACAGGATCTAACAACTATTCGGGCACGTGGGCGTAGGTCATTAACTAGCTACATGTAACAATTAAACTACGTTCGTTTAATTTAATGTCGAACCAAGTGATGTTCGCCATTTATTTTCTGTAATCCCTTTGCTAGTCGTTATTCCAGTTGAAATATATATATAAATACAAACTGGGGTCGTTGCTCTCCCATGACTCACATAATACACTTAACGACAAACAAAATAAACACATAAACACATGAACGATATAATACCCTTAAATTACATGACACAAAATCCAAAATATTTCCATTCATACTGTCAATTATAAATAAACTCATTCACACCCGAATGCGCATTCTGCCTGTATATCTATTGAATCTATTTTACGTTAAGACAGAACTTGATCTTGTACAGAAGCTAATTTTAATCTTTCTTCTCCTTCAAAATGTGAATTTCATAACAAAAAAAAACAACAAAGTTTCATAACTTCCCTTTTGCAGAAAACGCTGTAATCCGCAGCAAACCATTGCTGCGCGCCGTCCTCGATGTATATTACGCAGCATCCTCCAAATCCATTCTCCCGCAGCATTTCTCCATCCCCACACATTACCAAAATTTTCTTGAGCTCGCTAATATCTTCTTAGCATGTCCTTTCATTCCCCTATCATCCTATTCCCATTACGCAACTAACAACGCGATTATCTGTCTATCGCGTGCTACATTTCCTTCAAAATGTCCTATTGTTGAATATACTGCGACACATAAAATATTTCCGCGTTACGCATTGTTATTACGAACATCATTGCCTAAACTCACTATATCCATTCATGTTCACCGTGTTTCTCGCACAATTGCATACTAAATTTTTTATCTTTTTCCGGAGCATTCTTCCCCACGTCTGACTTCGAGCTTGCTACGCATCATCTTTTTTTCATTGTTGCCTTGTGTCTTCAACTTTTTTTTCTGGAACATTTACCGATCGCTTACGTGTCTTTATCAAAAATATCATACCATTTTACTTAATTCTGTCCTTTCCAGGCTATTTCTCTTTATTACTACTTTTAATTATTAATTTATATCTTATTACTATTTCTTATACGATCTCCTCATGTTTATTAACGCCAAAATTGCTTTATTTCCGTCGCTCGCGACGCATCATTGTTCTCTCGTAAAATTTCCAAATATACAATTTCAATTGGCATCTCTACTGCAGCTCCTCGATATTTTTCAGAGTTGCGAGTAATGTCATAATTTTCCGCGTGATTTTCTTTGTTAATCCCGAAAGTTTCATTTCAATCGCTTTACGCGTTCTCTTAATTTTTAGGAAAAACCGCTTCTTTACATTACCTTTCTTATGATAACAATGGCTGTAAAAATCTCTAGTTATATTGTCTAAAGTGTACTTTCAAAATCACTCATATCTTTTAAACCCCCGATGCGATTCGCTTCGAATAACTTTTGAAATGTTCCTCTAAATGAATGCTATTGATTTGTACTGTCCAAATCGGGATTTTGTCGCGTCTTCTTTAATTTATAAAAAAATTATTAGTGCGCGACACCGCTTTCTTCTGTTTTTCCATCTCCTACTCATGCCATTCCTTGTTATGTTTGTTCTTTGCATCTAAATTGTTCGTGGGGATCTTAGATTGTTACATCTCCCCCCGCCTAAGATGTTGCTCAGCTATGACACCGTCATGATGAGTCCACATCTATTACTACACCTCGCTAACATTGTTTCTTCTCACACGCCTTCCTACCTCACTACGCACCGGCTACAGTTCAACTGGTTCTCACCGACTGTGTTGGCGCACTTGACCTTGTTTAACAATGCGTCCTTCGATTACACAACACTACTATCTTCCCGGATGCTTACGACGGACGCACCTGCTAGTGTTTTCACTGGCATTGCACTACATCGGCACGCTCTACCGTCGTCTATCGCGGCACCTGTCACTCGTTACACTTGCTACTTTCAACTGTGTTTTCTTGCATACATTCGCACTACTTACAACTAAACCTTACTCTAAACAATCTTGCTTTTTTGCTTATAATTGAAGTTTAATCTAATTCTATTATTATAACCTTCCTCTCACCACTGAACCTTACACATCCGGATTTTTGTACAATTTAATGTTGTGCCAATTTTGCACACCTGTTTCCTGCCCTTTATTTGCTATTACCACATTGTTATTACTTAACACTTTTGTGATTGTATACGGACCGTCGTATATTGGGAAAAACTTCCTAAACAATTTCTGGTCGGATGAGGACGAGTGAGGCGATCGGACTAAAACCTGGTCCCCTATACAAAATGTCCCCCGATAGGAATGTTTTTGAGCCTTACTGCGCTGCTTTGCCGACTTCCGCAGTCGATCGTATACAATCCTCTGTTCGGTTGTTACTTCTCTCAAACCGCTGATTTCAGGTGGTATCTTCACGTTATCAAACTGTCTCTTCTTAGCACTGAAGTGTACCTCCCATGGAGTCTCGTATCGTGGAATTGTGACCATATTTAACCTTCTCGCGTCAAGACACAGACGAATGCTTCCATTCTTCTTCACAACAACTAACGGACTGATATACGGGGTTATTGCCTTTCTTATAACACCCTTCTGCTCCATTTCTTTGATCAGCTGGCGCACCTGCCCATGATATACCTGTTGTACGGGATATTGTTGGTAGAGAACGGCGTAGTATCCTTTAACTGCAACTTAAACTTGTAGCCCTTCACCGGCTCTGACGACTCCCCAAAAATTTCAATAAACTCCTTTAATAGCTGACGAACTCTCACCGGACAGCCCTCCTGATCAATGACCTCTTCCGCAGCCTTTCCCACATTTTGGAGAATCTCTTCCATATTGGCTTGAAGTTCGTCTCCTTCCGCCTCCGTCTCATCAAGTTCAGCGACCACTGACCTGCTTTCAATACAACCTCGTGACTTTAGCATTATTCTTCTTGCTCTCACGTCCACGACGGCTTGACAAGCATCCAGTGCATCCATCCCAACCATGACGTCACGAATCAGCCCCCGGACAACGATTGCTGCTACCTCTATGGTCATTTCTCCCAAATCTATCTCTAACCAGATTTGCTTCCCTGTGGTGTTTGCTGCCTTCCGATTTGCCATGACCACGCGAAGCTTCCGCGTCGGCAGTTCGACTAACATGTGCCCCCCTTTCTGCACCTTCTTGCAAAATTCTTCCGATACCGCACTAATACTACTACCCGTATCTACCAGCGCCCGAACTTCTTTCCCGTAACACCTGCCTTGCAGAATCAAACATTTACTTGGCCCTGCGCCTTCTGTTGTTTCCTCTCGAAGCAATTCATCACCTTCGACCACAATGCTCGCTATTGGCACAATTGTCACGACATCCTTTTGCCTCTCGTTTGGTTCGATCCACCTCCTCGCACCAAACGCGTCTAGTTTTCCTTCCTTGCCGCTAGTTCCCATCGACCTTGTGCCCCTTCCGTCTTTGCCTGGTTACGATCCCTGGCTTCTTGCTCCGATCGTTCCGCGCCTGCTCGTTCGCCGTCCTTCGGCTTCGGTTTTCGTTGCACCTGTCCGTCCTGTGACTTTTCTTCCCTCCCTCGAGGCTTGTCTTCGCGCACCTCTATTGCGCACACATTATCCTGCCGATATCGCTCTCCATTGTATCGGTTATTGCCATTACCATTGCCGGAATTCGGACCTCTCCCGTCACGCCCGTCCCGTTCATTCTCGTCGTTCGCCTGATCGAACCGACTTACTCTTTCAATTAATGCGTCAATTGTCTCCGGCATGTTGTTCCAGAGCAAATTCCGGATCCCGCTCGGCATCTGTCGAATGAGGATTTGAATAATTTCCGCTGGATTAAACTCCTCACTACATACTTTAAACGCACTCACCTTCCGAGTGACGAAGTCGCTCATGCTTTCAGTACTTCCTTTTCGATACCATTCTGACATTAACCGGTATTTTAGTTCGAACTTATGGTGCTGGTTCCAATATCTCTCTAAGAACTTCGCGCGCCACTCCCCATACGTTCGTGGTGTTGGCGTCAACGCCTGCCACCAATATTGCGCTTTCGAACTAAGTGCCTCTTCCACGAATCTCAACTTCATTCCTTCCGGAATATTATTCACCTTAAAATAATTCTCTAACGCAGTTAGAAACGAGTACGGCTGTTCTTTACTTTCCCCATGGAAACGTAAGTAATTCGGCAACATTGCATGCCCCATCATATGGCCGTTACCGTTTGATCTATGTGCTGCGTACACCTGCTGCTCTAACTCCGCGATTTTATTTAAAATATTTCCATCGACCTCTTTCGTCGGTCCTGCCTCTGCTAACTTCCAGTTATCAACTTCTCCCTGGACAGCCGTTCTGATATTTTCATCTATTCCACTAATAGATTCTTCGACCCGACCTATGCGAACATCCTGCTGTCGCGACACTTCTCTGGAGTCCCGCACGTTCTTGCCTATATCCGACAATCGCGCTTCCTGTAGCTGCACCGATTGTTGTAAGGTGCCCACGGTCGATTGGATTTCACCCACACCTGAGCTAATTTGCTGGTTAAACACTTCTTGGACCGCGAAACGAGTTTCGGACGTTTCTTCCACCGTTTTCGCGTTCTGTTCCAACCTAGCGAAACGCTCAACCGTTTCTACCTTAAATGCGCTCACCTCTTCTTGGACTTTCGAAACCGCGGCCTGCACCTCATTCTGTAACTTGTTCAGCGCGGCATTTATCCCTTTATTCTGTTCTACGACCTCCTCGAATTTACTTTGCAAGCTGTTGCTCATTTGGACACTATCTGCCTTCATCTCTTGTAAATTGTTCTCTAACCTCGCGCTATCACCTCTCATTTCTTGCATTAAACGTAGCAGCATAGAAAGGGTGGGTTCAGGTGCATCTTGCACCTCCGGAACAATTTCACATGTAGTCTGGCTCATATCTGCCCCTTGCGTATTAATCGCAATATTCCCCCCCCCCTTCTACTTCTAATTCCTCTAATCGTTGGCCCTCCTCGTCCTCATCGCGAGCGGAAATCGTCTCCGTATCCGACGCATCCCGCATGCTTAACATTCTTCCGCTACGCGTTTCCATCTTTAATTGCACTACACTATAATTACTATTATGCTTGGCCTATTTACCTACCCCACTTGCATACTATTACAGTGCCCTAGTACTTGTTTTGCTCACGACCCACGTTGCGGCGCCAAATATGTAATGAACCGTCCTCCTCATCTCTATAAAACAACTATAATCGCTCCTCGTTAGGCGCACCAAAATATGTAATGAACCATTACCTGCTCTAGATCAACTATAATCTTTATAATCGCCCGGCGTTATAACGCCAAAATAATAACCAAAACCCGCTCTTATCAATTGCCCTGGTTATACTCAGCTTCCACCTCCAAGGTTGCCCGTCGACTAGCTGCCCCCCCCAGAACTTCCGATATTTTCTTACTTACACATAAAATCTGGGCGTGAGGTTGTGGCTGACCTGTACAGGATCTAACAACTATTCGGGCACGTGGGCGTAGGTCATTAACTAGCTACATGTAACAATTAAACTACGTTCGTTTAATTTAATGTCGAACCAAGTGATGTTCGCCATTTATTTTCTGTAATCCCTTTGCTAGTCGTTATTCCAGTTGAAATATATATATAAATACAAACTGGGGTCGTTGCTCTCCCATGACTCACATAATACACTTAACGACAAACAAAATAAACACATAAACACATGAACGATATAATACCCTTAAATTACATGACACAAAATCCAAAATATTTCCATTCATACTGTCAATTATAAATAAACTCATTCACACCCGAATGCGCATTCTGCCTGTATATCTATTGAATCTATTTTACGTTAAGACAGAACTTGATCTTGTACAGAAGCTAATTTTAATCTTTCTTCTCCTTCAAAATGTGAATTTCATAACAAAAAAACAACAAAGTTTCATAACTTCCCTTTTGCAGAAAACGCTGTAATCCGCAGCAAACCATTGCTGCGCGCCGTCCTCGATGTATATTACGCAGCATCCTCCAAATCCATTCTCCCGCAGCATTTCTCCATCCCCACACATTACCAAAATTTTCTTGAGCTCGCTAATATCTTCTTAGCATGTCCTTTCATTCCCCTATCATCCTATTCCCATTACGCAACTAACAACGCGATTATCTGTCTATCGCGTGCTACATTTCCTCCAAAAATGTCCTATTGTTGAATATACTGCGACACATAAAATATTTCCGCGTTACGCATTGTTATTACGAACATCATTGCCTAAACTCACTATATCCATTCATGTTCACCGTGTTTCTCGCACAATTGCATACTAAATTTTTTATCTTTTTCCGGAGCATTCTTCCCCACGTCTGACTTCGAGCTTGCTACGCATCATCTTTTTTTCATTGTTGCCTTGTGTCTTCAACTTTTTTTCTGGAACATTTACCGATCGCTTACGTGTCTTTATCAAAAATATCATACCATTTTACTTAATTCTGTCCTTTCCAGGCTATTTCTCTTTATTACTACTTTTAATTATTAATTTATATCTTATTACTATTTCTTATACGATCTCCTCATGTTTATTAACGCCAAAATTGCTTTATTTCCGTCGCTCGCGACGCATCATTGTTCTCTCGTAAAATTTCCAAATATACAATTTCAATTGGCATCTCTACTGCAGCTCCTCGATATTTTTCAGAGTTGCGAGTAATGTCATAATTTTCCGCGTGATTTTCTTTGTTAATCCCGAAAGTTTCATTTCAATCGCTTTACGCGTTCTCTTAATTTTTAGGAAAAACCGCTTCTTTACATTACCTTTCTTATGATAACAATGGCTGTAAAAATCTCTAGTTATATCGTCTAAAGTGTGCTTTCAAAATCACTCATATCTTTTAAACCCCCGATGCGATTCGCTTCGAATAACTTTTGAAATGTTCCTCTAAATGAATGCTATTGATTTGTACTGTCCAAATCGGGATTTTGTCGCGTCTTCTTTAATTTATAAAAAAATTATTAGTGCGCGACACCGCTTTCTTCTGTTTTTCCATCTCCTACTCATGCCATTCCTTGTTATGTTTGTTCTTTGCATCTAAATTGTTCGTGGGGTTCTTAGATTGTTACAATATATTCACCATAGTTGGGGCTAATTTTACAACCATTGCAATATTCAAATTGTGCAAACTAAAGCCGGTATGAGTTACATTCGAAACTACAGATTACGGACATACAAATAATGTTTAAACCACATTGTGTTTCATTCGTTTAGAAATTAGAATATGTCTAAGCGAACACAAACTGTAATTAAAAGCCAAAAAAAAAAAAAAAAAAAAAAACAAGATTCAAAGTTTCCTTCCAAAGTTTTTAGAACCGAGAAAACACTAACACCTCTGTTACACATGAGCTCTCATTCTCAACTAAACCACAGAGCTATGTTTGAAAAGGAGTTACTAAACTAGTAGTTGAAATCGTTCCTGCTAGAATTTTTTCTAGATGTATGGACAGATACTAAGGGAGCTCATATCATATGGCTTTTATTACCATTTTACCACCACCACTAATAATAATAATAATAATAATAATAATAATAATAATAATAATAATAATAATAATAATAATGGTAATAATGACTACCTCAAACAGTCCTTGAACATTGAAATCATTAGATAGCTTTTATTTTAATTTTTGCAACAAAAATATTTTTACTTTCTATTAAACATTTTTTTGAAATTATACTTTGAATTTCTTCTTTACAAATGTACTTTTCCTGGATTATAGAGGCTGCCAATTATTACATGACTATTTTATTTGAATTTCTAGATTGCAAGGAAGGAAAACTTGAACAGTTAAATATATTGCACTTAAAATAGTTTTTATAATTTTACAAAGTGTCCGTAGCAACGACGCTTTACACGACACTACAAAACAAGCGGATCACAATTTAATGATCGATGTGTCGAGCATTATATCGTCTCAAAACTACCATATACCCTAATTCTAAAGAATAATTTGCATGAATGTAATTCCTCAGTTCTGCACGAGACTGCTCCGATTTCCACATTTGATTAAGAGAATCTTCAATTTTGCAACCCTGCCGAGATGTTAGAAATGGAATGCAATTATACACACTCTATTCTCAGAAGAGCTATTATCGGCTAGCTGTAAATGAGCTGACGGTAGATCGGGAGAATAGCTACCCCCCTGCTCCAAAGCCCCCTGTATGTATAAATCTCCGTAGCAACGTACTCTCATTAGTGAACTAATTATTCCTAATTTTCACGCTACAAATTTCATTTTATAACTCACACAATTCTTTAACCAACGCATTTTTTTCACCAAGTGGTCCGCGACGTGCTACCGCACGTCGCTACCCGACGGATCCAACGTGCTACGTTCGCGAGGGCCTTCCGGCCCTCGCTCTCGAGACCTGGTTCGCGCCTCCGCTATCGCTTCGGCGCTCACGTTGTTTTATATATCTCTCTCACTTTTAAGAGAATTTATTTTAAAGGGAACACTCACTTTTAAGAAAATTTCTTTTAGAGGGAATAGTAAATAAATAGACATTAAAAAATGTAATTTCCTACTAAGAAAATTTTAAAAAATATGTATGTGACTTAATGTAGCCTTGGCATAGGGGGGTAGCTATTCTCCCGATTAGCCGAGCTGCCTACCAGAGGATTTCCTGGAAGTATCAGGTGACTCCAATTTGCCATTCAGAGCATCCGACAACCCACACATGTGGCGTAAAGTAACGCACGGTAAGCAGGAACCCACGCTGTGGTTAGTGTGTTCAGCTTCCGTGCGTCGATTTTTAATTGTGACAACATTTATTTGAAGCTGAATTGTTTTCGTTCATACAGTACTAAATTTCTGCATGAAAGCTATAATTCGCGACTGTGACACGTTGTATTTAATAATATAGGTTTTGTCAATATTTCGCTTCGCTGAACTTCCCGTTTCGTAGCGGATGTATCTGTTATTTAGAGGGACATTCACAACTCTGTGTCGAAACAGTCGTTAAATGGGATCCACGCCAGTATTCGAAACTACACGATATCTGCTTCACGACAGTATCTCATGGGTTATAGTTGAGCTCTGCTTTCATCCTTTATTGTTTATCAAACAATTTGTTTTTATTCACTGTTTATTAGACAATTGGAAAACAGTATGTGATGATACGTTCATTCGTCACATGAAAAATTTTATTTTTATAAATATTTTTCAGGATGGTTCATGTTCTGAAAGTTCAATACTAAATTCGTGATATGCACATTAAGATCAAGAATGCAGGAAAAATTTAATCACAGCATTGAGCATTTTTGTTACCTTTTGCTTACTTTAGAGGGAAAGCTAAGCTATCGTCTTTAATATGTTTTATAAAAGTGAAGTTACTCGTTTTGAGATTATCAACTTAAAATTAGAAGCACAATAATCATAGTGCTTTCAAAAGAAATCGATCCCGGCAGAAGACAAACCTTGAAGTTTATCAAATGAAATAAATTTCCCGCAGTCGCTCGGAGTAAAACGGGCAATCTGGTAGTCAGCAACACTCGAATTTGTGCTGCTGAAGGCAACTATTTCGTTTTTATTGCTAACATTTTGCCCGAATGCAACATGTTAGGATAATGAGATAGTGTCGAAATTTTGGATCTGCCAACATAACTCCGAAAATGGGACAAACTGCCGCACCGAATGAACCTCTAAAGGATTTGGGATATGAAATCGAAAATCAGGACTCTTGGTAACATAAGTGATCTCTTACTTAAGTCTACATAAATAGTCCTTGAGGATGTCGAAATCGCCACAAGCATAATCCCACTTTAACAACTACTTAATTTTGATTTCTATGTCATGATTTCTATGTCTATGTAACAGTCAAACTAATGTTTGATTTCAGATGATGCACCAAAGGGTGCATCATCCCTCAATGTCTTTATGTCTATATTATTATTTATAATTATATGTTAAAAATTTCGTTGTATGTCCCAAATAGAACACATTGTGAAATAAAAATTATTAAAAACTGCCTTTTAACCTTCTCTAGGATGGATTAACTTAGATGCTGAGAACGTAGTAATGATGCAATGATAAATGATTATGATGCAATAATGGAATAAGAGTCAAGGAAAAGAAAGAACCACTAAACCTACCGCTTTTTCACCAAAATTTCAATGGAATCGATCAAAAATTTTACCCCAATCCCAGCTATAAAATACGAGCTCTCTGACTGCTACACTACGTATTCCCCTTAACTGCAGCATAAATAAATATACAATTATAACCAAAGAATATTCCAAAATTAATAAATAAAGAGAAGTTTTGTGCGTAACACGTGCATAGTTTTAATTATTGTGGACTTGTGGATTTAGTAGATTGATTTGTAAGTTTAGAGGGAGTTTGGCTTATTGTGTCTTGAATGAATACTATGTATAAATCGTTGCCTGAGTTTTCAAGCAGTTGACATTATATGATTTGGAAGGGCAAAAACACTGCAAGAACCCTACCGACGACATGATGGGACGAAGGCTTCAAGCTGACCTTAAAGATGTGAGGCTTCGATTTGATTTGGACTCTCATATTGTTAACTCAATTCACACTCAGGATGTCTAAAGAAAAGAGTAGATTCCTGTCAGCTAGGAAATTCCTTTCGTCCGTGCCACGTGCCTCCTGGTAGATTACGGGGACCGCTTGGTTGGTTGGTTGATTGGTGATTACGAGTGCGTCAATAGCTTAGATCATTAGTCCCGTACGTGTAGCGCATTTTTTTACACCGGGAGACCGGTGATCTTTAGCCGCTGAATGGCGAGATCCGGCGCCGACCTACCGTCGGTTAGCGGGGTTCCCCCTAACCAGGACACTACCACCAGCGGGGCACCGCCCCGGTCGGGGCAAGCCCTAAGCTCCCGACCGGTCTCCCGGAATATGTGGTAGTATAGTGCATGTTAGTGTAAGTGTGTATGTGTAAGGGGAGAGGATAGGACAGGAAAAGGAAGAGGAAGGAAAGATCGCGCGCAGTCCGTAGCCCGTTTGTTAGGGTACTGCTCCGGCATTCTCCAAGTGTTGATCGAAGAAACCACGGAAAACGATCACAGTAGCCGGTCGCTAGAATTCTCCTCCAGACAGCGAATGAATTCGATCTAGCTGTATAGCTAGTGTCGCAAAACCAGCCGCCGTCGGGACTCGATCCTAGGACCTCCCGGTGCCATCAGCTGATGCACTGTGCTCCCGGTTGGAACCGCTTGGGGCGGGGTGTTTTTGTTGAGTAGCGGTGGGGGGCGGGGTCGATCGGATTCGCAGGCGGATTTGCGCGGGGCTCAACTGGCGAGGGGGGTGGGCGTGGTGCTGGCTTGGCCGACGCCCAACGCACACGCACACGAGTCAGCCTCAGGGCTAGTTATCCCCGCCGGCGACTCGCTCTGTTGCGCTGAGGGACGGACTGCGGACCGCACCGGCCACCGTCGCCTGCGCCCTCGGGTTCGCCTTGCTGAGAGCTCGCTATGGAGGCGGCGGGAGGGGGAGGGGCATTCTTGTTTTTTGTTTTCGTTGTATCAAATCTTACGTCAGTATCATTGTCTCATTTTTCGTGTTATTTTTTATTGTCTCTCCATTTGTTCCCCTTCTCCTCCTCTAGTTCGCTTTCTGTCGCGGTCTTTTCCTACCGTTCTCTGTTTTGTTTGCTATTTCTTTTTCATTCTCTTTACAGTTCTCTCTCTCTCTCTCTCTCTCTCTCTCACTCACACACACACACACACACACACACACTCACACTCACACTCACACTCACACTCACAGATATACATTTTAATTTCTTATTTATCTTCTTACTTTTGATCGCTTATAAAAGCTTTTGTTTGTTATCTCCCATAAATACCTTCTGTCTCTTAATATTCTTTCGTTATATTTTTTATATATTATATTTAAATATTTGTTTCCTTCGTTTTCCAATTTTGGATCTCTCGATTCTTCCTTGATACGAATATATTTCACTTCACAACCCTCTCTTAGGGCTTTTTTGTTTCATATTTTATCGATTACTTCCTTAGCTCTTGTGCTTCTCATTTATTTTCAAATATACTCCTCTCGTTTCTCAACTTCAATATTGAGGTCTCTATTCACTCTTTTGGTCCAATGTTATTCCTTTTCCCACACTTTCGATACTTTTTGTTATCTCTCACAATTTGTTGTATCCCCCTGACCCCTTACACTGCCAATTTTACTCTACATTCATTACTTTTTGGGCCTCCATGCCTCCTGCCTTCTAATCATTTTTCCATTCCACATTCTTTCCACTTACTCCAGTCCTATGTGCCACGCTTTGCCTTCCCTTTCCCTATTCTATGAAATGCACTCTCTGCCTGCACTTGTCGTGTGTCCTCCGCGTTTTCATTGTTTTCCTGACTATTCCAGTCACATCTCGCATCTTCCTACCTGACCTATCCAGATCAGGGTGTCGTCCTCATTCCACTATTCCATAGAACACTTTCCCGCTCCGCATCCCTTACCTACTGACTTCTTGCCACACCAGTCCAGACTTATCCCTTACATTCGACTCTCTCATCATCCATAACGATTTCTTCCCGAACCCTGATTCCATCCGATTTGATTCGATCCCCACCTCACGCGAATATTTTTCTTTTGCTCCCCTCCCACCTTTTAACCTCGCTTCATCTCTGCATAACCCATCTACCCTTATCTACCTCACCCGACCTACCTCACCTCCTCCATTCGCCATTTCCCGCCGACTACCGTAATCTTATTGGATCCGAACCTACTCGGTGTCTCATGAACTCTACCCCACAGTTCCCTGCCCCACCCACCTCAACTCTACCTTATCCAGTCTCAGTTTTCAAACGACTACCCCTATTAGATCTTTTGCGCCCCGCCTCTCCCAATAACTATCACGCCTGCCTAGTTTGACATTGTCGCTCATGATTTCCCATCTTCTCCACTGTCTTCTACTTTGATCTCGTTACAACCCGTTCCACTTTCTTCATCCTACTCCATCCTTATGCATCTCATTCTACCACTCCCTCCTCCGACACAAAATTCCCCGCTTCTCCACGACTCATCATGTGAACCACCTCACACCGCGGATCCCTCTGTTCGCCGCACCCCTCCCCATCCCCACCCGCCCCACCCACCGCGGTGCGGCACTGCACGGCCGGGCCCGCGGGCTCCCGCTAAATCACAGGGCCCGGCTGAACCCGGACGATAGTGGTAAGCCCGCAGTAACTTAGGCCCGGGCCGTGCTATATGGCGCTATAGGGGCCGGTCGCGCCCGCCCAATCCCGCCCAGCCTCGTCCCGCTCCACTTCGCCCCGAATCAAAACGCACCGCCCCGCTCTGCCCCGTACCGCTGTGGCCCACTTCTCCCCGCCTCACTTCCCCCGCTCCAGCCCGTCCTTTTCCGCTCCATCCCGCCCCGTCTCACCCCGCTGCGCTCCTCGTTGCTCCCAGCTACCCCGTTCCGCCCCACCCCGCTCCGCCCTACTCATCCCCGCCACACCCCGCTCCACACCACCCCACTCCACACCACCCCGCTCCACACCACCCCACTCCACACCACCCCGCCCCACCCTACACCTCCCCGCCCCACCCTGCTCCGCCCTGCCCCGCTCCGCCCCAGCCCGCTCCGCCCCACCCCGCTCCGCCCCACCCCGCTCCGCCCACCCCGCTCCGCCCCACCGCTCCACCCCACCCCGCTCCGCCCCACCCCGCTCCGTCCGGCACTGCTCCGAGTCATCCTGACCCACCGCATCCTACTATTCCCCATTTCGCTCGTTCACGCTCCATCCCGACACGCCCCGCACCCCGCTCCCTGCACCCACTCCTCGCCCCCGTCCGCCACCTTCGACCCCGTAACACTCCGTCCTTTCCGTTCCCCCATCCATGCCGCAGTCCACCCCGCTTCGTCCCGGCGGCGCCGCGTTCCCACCGCGGGACCATATTGAACGCAGCGGATAACCCGTCATAAAATGATGGGAGAGACCCGCAAATCCCTTTGCACCTCTCTTCGGGCGCGCTTTCCTCCGCACGGTCGCCGCGCTTTCGCACTGCGCAGAAATAAATAAGGGCGAGGGCGCCTTCCCGCGGCCCTTCGACGGGAAGGTGCTCTTTCTGTTCACGGGGAAATAGCCTTCGGTGTTGGACTGCCTGCCTGCCTGCCTGCCACGGGGCTGAGGGAAACGCTTATTTTGAACGGCGTTCGGATGCGGATGGTTCGCTTTTCGGGGCTCAAATGGAGTGACGTTTTGCGTTAGAGTGCGAGTGGAAGATGCGGTTTTGTTTAATCTAGCGATTAAAAGTGAAAACTTTCGTGGCAAATAAAGTAAAATTGCCAAAAAAAAACAACTTATAGTTCGTGTTTACATATGACCAAGCCCCGTTAACCTGCCTTCCAATATTATTTCATTATCTTTCAACCCTTTTGACCACTCCATAACCTCACTTTATATAGAAACCTAGAGAGAACAGGTATTAAGGTAATCAATGATAATACTATATTATAATTTTGACATTTACCGATATTCCTTGTCTGGTCTGATTCACACAGACATAATGGAACAGAAATATAATTTACTAGTTACTTCAGACAAAATTCTAACACGATCACCCTCTTTAAATTGGGAACGAAGAATGAGAAAAAACAACTGCGCACCCGATCGGTGGTTTTAGTTGCTATCTAGAATTTAAGATTGCCTTGGGTTCATTCCCCGTCTCATCATTTGAGGATTAACCTCACTGCCCGATCGTCCATGGCGTCAATACCTTCTCACACTTCTCACATAGCTGTCAACGGCGAATGCGAACAAAATATTTCTCGTAATAGAATGTTTAAATCTTTCGGAGATACAATTCTATTAATGCGAAGTTTACGCTGATTTTCTTGTCAATTTGATTGTTATTTTAAAATGAATAAATTTCGATATAGCGAACACTAGTAACAAACGAGTGTTCCGTCAAGCCTTTTTCTAAACGGAAAATTGGACTGAATGAGTCTCTGGCTTCCACTGCGCCGGGCTACGAGCTCCCAAGCAGTGACGATATACTGCATAACAATTTTCTGCGGTTAATTATTATTCAGATTAAGATGTACGTTTTGTTTATGAATGTGTTTCAAGTTTGAAGTCTTTTGCATTCGTGTAAAAATATGTATTGTCTCATTAAAAATGAAGTTAATGCAATATCTAAAAAATAAAAAAAATGCTTAAAAATGTATTCACTACAACTAGGCTGTCCCCTGAATTGCTCGGTGGAAGTTCAATCTCAACATCTTCGACCGTTCAGATAATTTTCTTGGTGACCGCCCTCATTGACCAAGGTGCAAAACCTATTCCAACGTAAACCTGTTATTTGCTTTAAAAGGCCGGTCTAGGACTTGGAGAAATCTTTTTCATATTTGAAGGCCAAACTTTAAAAGACGAAATCTCGTCCTCAAACAGTTGTTGAGTACGTCGTTTGCGTTAACTTTGCAGCCCCCTCGCACACGGCATCAATCCCTCCCATTTCCATCGCTATCGACGGCCGGATATACACACTCCCCACGTCGCGTGCTGTAAGTCCATTCCTCGTCTCTGCTTTGTATTTCAGGCAGAAGGACAGGCGAACTCGTGCGCGAACGATAAGAGTCAGGAGTCTGCGATAGTGGTAGACGAGGAGGCGTAGGAAGAGAACCCGAAAATGAAAACAAGGGAGTGAGGCGACAGGGAGCTGGCGTACCGTGAGTGGTGTAAGGTTTGAACACGATTTAACGTCAGAACAAACTCTTTATTCGACACACGTTTTTCTTACAGCGTGTTATCCACGCACAGCCACCTTGGAACTCACTGTCCTTCTCGCACGCAAGCGACATCTAGATTACCTGCGTAGACAGTGGTGCCAACAAACACTACATTTCCTCCTTTCTTTTTTTTTTTTTTTTTGAATCATCGTAACATAATTATAAACCTTTTTATAAACTAAATCGGCGGAAAACAAATTAATATTTGAATTTGATTACACAACAAAAATATAACATTTTATACTCATTCTAAGGTTCATAGCGGCTTGGTAATTTACGTTGTCTTTTTGGACGGTTTGTAACATTGAGTTCAGGAACATTCAAATCGTCTGATTTCTCAAGATCTGGTGAGGCAGATCGTTCACTAATGTCGTTTTTTATAATTGAATCATTTGCTTCATTTAACTCGGGTTCCGAATCTGACTCAACTTCTGTTTTTATGTGTGGTGTTTCCGGTAACTGATCATCGTTTGAGATATACTTTTTCACCATTGAGGCATTTCTGCTAAATACATTCCCTGACGGGGATTTGACCGTAACCGTATTTCCTTTTTTGTTAATAATTCGATACTTTGTTGCGTCAAATTTGGGACTCAGCTTATTTTCTTTGCTCTTATTTAATAGAACTGTCTCACCAGGTCTCAAGTTACAATCTTGTACCCTGTTTCGCTTATCGTAATAGTCTTTTCCTCTCATCTTTTGCAAAGCGTCTTTTTCTCGTAGTTCTTCGTCTAGCAAAAATTTGTCGTTCAGTTCAGGCAGTTTTGTCCTGATTTTCCTACCAAACAACAATTCCGCTGGACTTACACCAGTTGTAGTATGTGGCGTCGATCGGTACATTAATAAATAAGTTAACAATTCGTCTTTCAAATTACGTTTTTCCGCATGAGCAATTTTTAATCTTTTCAGCAGGCTTCGATTTTGCCTCTCAACCTCGCCGTTCGCTTGAGGCCACAATGGCGCTGAATGCTTGATCGCAATGCCACATCCTTTCGCCCATTCGTCAATTTCGGCACTTGCCATCTGTGGGCCATTATCGCAGATTAATGTACAAGGGAAACCATGTCGCGCAAAGATTTCGCTAAGATAACCTATAATTGCACTCGAAGTTGTGCTCTGAGTAATAACTACTTCATAGTACCTACTATAATAGTCTATAACTACTAAAAGATTGTCCTTGTTAGCAAGCGGGCCCAACAAATCCATGGCTAAAGTGTCCCAGGGCCTGTCGGGTAACTCATTTCTGTACAAAGGTGCTGAAACAACCGATTTCTGTACTAATTGACAACCATGACATGATTTGACACATTTTTCAGCATCTTTGTCCATACCGTCCCACCAAACTTTGCTTCGCAACCTGTTCTTCATTGCAACAATTCCCGGATGTCCCTCATGGGCAATTCCTAACACTTTGTTTCGCAAAGACAGCGGGATGACTATGCGAGTACCTCGAAGGACAATATTTTTGTAAACGCATAGCTCATCTTTTAATAATTTAAAACGCGTGTTTTTTAAAGTGTCCCATTTTCCCGTGTTAACGGCGCGACGGACTTCGATTAAAGTTACATCTTTCTGGGATTCACAATCTATTTCCGATAGGTTCATGGCCTTTGGAACCGATTCTCTAGCAATCGCATAAACGTAGTCAATCCGATTTACATCTTCTTTCTCTTGTTTCGTCGCAACTTTTACTAATCTTGATAACGGATCTGCGATATTTGTACACCCCTTTTCGTATTTGATCTTATACGAATAAGGTTGTAACCTCAGAATCCACCTTTCGATGCGAGCATTTGGCTTCGATTTCGGCGTGAACAAATACTCAAGCGTCTTGTGATCGGTAACTAATTCAAACTCGATACCATATAGCCATAAGTGAAATCGTTCGCACGCGAATACCAATGCTAGCGCTTCTTTCTCGGTCTGTGAATAACGTGTTTCGGGGTCTGAAAGGCTTTTACTCGCGTATCCGATAGGTCTCCAGCCGGAGGGACCCTTCTGAACTACTACCGCGCCTACTGCATCTGGTCCGGCATCAGCAATAACTCTCGTTGGAGCATCCGTATCATAAATACCTAATGTTTTTGCATCTCCCATCAACCGTTTTATTTCACAAAAAGACCTTTCTTGTACGTCTGTCCACTCAAATTTTTCCGAACTGCGCGTCAGTTTTCGTAACGGTTCGCTTAATTGAGACAACCCCGGGATAAAAGACGAACAAAAGTTTACGAGACCTAAAAACCCTCGAATCTCATCTGGAGTTTCCGGTCTCCGAAAATTCTGAACTGCCCCGATTTTCGATTCTAGTGGTCTATATCCTTGTCCCGATATATGAAAACCCAAGAATTTAATCTCTTGTCTTCCGATAACACATTTCCGGTCATTTAATTTGAGCCCTTTTTCTTGCAAAGTATCGCGAACTTTCCTCAATCTCCGATCGTGTTCTTCTTTTGTTTTTCCAAAAACAATAATGTCATCTAAAAAATTCTCGACTCCTTCGCAATTCTGCAAGATCGATCTCAAAATTCGCTGAAACATCTCGGGAGCACAATTCAACCCAAACATCAAACGCTTGTATCTATAAAGCCCTGAATCTACTACAAAAGTTGTAATTTCCCTGGATTTCTCGTCGAGCTCGATCTGATGATACGCGTCTCGAATGTCCAGAGTACTGAAAAAATTACTTCCTCGAACTTTGTACAGAAACTCTTCGATAATTGGTAAAGGGAACCGCTCGCACACGATAGCTTGATTTGCTAAACGCATATCGACACATAACCTAAATTTTCCGGTGTCCTTATAAACTGGCACTACTGGTGAAACCCATGGAGTCGGCCCCTCTACTTTCTCGATTATATCCTGTCGTAGTAGTTCATCAATCTGTTTTTGGATTTGATCGCGAATTTTAAAAGGCACTCGACGCAGCGGTTGTGCTATAGGGGGAAATGACCGGTCGATTGGTAACTTGAGTTGAAAATCTTTTAACTTGCCAATACCTATATCGCCTTTTTCAACAACAATCATATTATTCACTTGTAATTCTGTACCGATTTTAATAATTCCCAACGCTTTTGCCGTAGGATAACCCAATAACGCTCGTCCATCCCCTTTCGCGACCACGAAGTTAGCGTCTACTTCTTTCTTACCAGCTTTGATTACGCAATCAAATTCGCCAATTAACTGTAAAGCATTGCTTTGTCCATATGGAAATATTTCCCTATCTGTTTGACGCGATTTACATTTGATTTGTTTACCTTTCAAATACGACCAACATTTGTCTTTGATTACATTACATTTTGCCCCTGAGTCTACCAACACATTCACAGGTACGCCTCCGATGTAAATCTCCACGTTCTCTTCGTGTTTTCCATTTTCCTCGTTGGCCCTGTTTATATGTTCAGCTTCCACTAGGTGAAATGCGTAGCCGTCGTCTTCGTGCACTTCGTGCAAACTCCGAAGCTGCCCCGATACCGGTTTCCGTGTCGATGTGGCACCCGCCTGGACGCCTTGCGCAGTCTTTGTTCTGCAAACAGCAGCGAAATGACCTTCCCTCTTGCACTTCGAACAAGTTTTACCTTTGGCCGGACAATTTTTGTCGGATTTGTAGTGCCCAACATAACCGCACCTATAACAGCGTTTCTCTGTTGTTTTATGCTGTTGCTTGTTGACTTTTTGTTTCTTCTCCGTGAGTTTAGCTACATTTTCCGGCTCCATGTTTTTTACACGAACTGACATAACCTCAAACGCCTGAGCGATTTCCGTAATTTCTTTTAAAGTTATGTCGCCTTTTTCGAGGATCCGCTTCTTGACTTCGGTTGAGCTGCACTTGTCCACTACCTGGTCTCTGATTTCGTCATCTACCGATGTGAACTCGCAATATCTTGCTTGCTGTCGCAGTCTTGTGATGAATTGAATTACTGTCTCACCGTCTTTTTGCGCCAAACCTCGAAAAATGTGCCGCTCGTACGTTTTGTTCGCTTTCGGCTTGAAGTACGCCGTCAGCGCGTCTTTAGTCTTGTATGCATCCTCGCCCTCCGCAACTGTATCAGCGTCCGGAATTGCATAAAAAACGTCTTGAAGTTCCAAACCTCCCATATGTAAAAGCGTTGCTTTTTTCCGCGTTGCATCTGTTATATTTTTGCTGGTCAAGTACAGATCAACAGCGCGCAGCCATCTTTCCCACCGAGGAAAAATGCCGCTTTGTTCGCCGTTCGGATCAAACGGTGGTAACTGCGTATTCTCCATTATTCAAAATAACGCACTTTATCTGAGTCACAAACGCGAACAAATGTCCAACTTTGCCGAATCCTCGATCCTCGTCGCCAAATGTAAGGTTTGAACACGATTTAACGTCAGAACAAACTCTTTATTCGACACACGTTTTTCTTACAGCGTGTTATCCACGCACAGCCACCTTGGAACTCACTGTCCTTCTCGCACGCAAGCGACATCTAGATTACCTGCGTAGACAGTGGTGCCAACAAACACTACAATTGGGAAAGAGGCAGATGGAACAATAAGGGGCATATGCCAGTGGGAGTGAGCTAGGATGGTAAAGTGGAATTGACAAGTCCTGTAAAGCAAGATACAAGCGAAAAGAGCAACGCAAAAGAAAAGATAATGAATGTTGCAGGTAACTTTTAGACAAACAGTAGATAAGAAGGATGGGTGAGAATAAAACGACTGATTTGTTTCCTGGCAGATGGATAGACAAACGGACGCACAGACGAACGAACAGACGTATAGACAGACGGTTTGACGTCAATAAATTTTTCAGTATCAAGGATACATAAAATATGGATTCTGACTCCACAACGCGTTAGAGGAGATTAATTACTGCGTATAAGAATATTAACCGAATTGTTCGATACCAAGGTCTCACTAAATGAATTTTTTTCGAAAAACTGCCTATTTCTGCCGCAGTATCACAATACTTTTATTTTATTGCTCACGATGTAAGCCGAGAAAGTAAAAGTAGATGGTCCAAATGGTTTGGTAGCGTTGAGCGTCCACACAAACAAACAGTGGAATCGAATTCTGACGCGAGCCTCCCTCGTCGCCCTGAAGCTAACCCTCTCCTGCATGTCTCCATTTATGCGCGGGCACCGGTTCGAGGTCCGTCACCTGCCTTGATAACGCTCACATTACCACGTCCCAACCCGGTCTATGCGCCGGCCTCTGGTTCGTTTCCCAACGACACCACCGGCGGATAAAGCACGTCCTTTATTGTCGGAGTCACGCTACATTCTTAACCGCTTCGGCATGTCCGGCCATTTTAGCCTAATGCCCCTCCCTCACGTTCCCTCTATTATACGACTTAAAGAGGTTATGGATACGTAACAGCTCTACCCGTGTGGGTTTACGTGTGTTTTGAATTCCTTGATCTCAAGGCTGCTAGCAGATGTTTCGTTTTCCGCTGCTGGATTTGATTGTCACCTATTTAACCTTATCCCGGAAGCAATTACTGGTTTCCTGCGTTTTGAGCTTTTCGTACCAATTTTAACCCTGTAACACACGCGGTCGGTCTCTCAGATGAACGAGGTGTTCTTCCGTTGATAGAGTGCCAGACAATTGTGATAGAACACGGTTATTCTAAGAACCTCACTATTTGTGTTCACAGGTATCATAATTCTTGTTCATGCCAATAGGATTTATGCCGACGTCACCAGAATATACTGAATCAAATCGTGCGCGGCGCAGCATACTTAGCTGCGTAGACTTACACTGCGGTTAACTGTACTAAACTTGGAGGCGTAGCTACATTTTAGAAGTCCCGAGTGCAGAATGTCGAAATGGGACCCCTCTCTACCAATGCCATCTTTATTGCAAGTCGTCGGGTGTCCACGCTCGGGGCACTTGACTTTGGGAACCACGGGAACCGCGCACAAGTCACCAGCTCACCAGCCCCTGTGCAGACCAAAACTTGTAGTACAATTGACAACTGATACAACCTTCAAACATGGTCTTATTAATGTTAAGATTGATTGATTGATTGATTTTTTCGTGTTTCCGGGAGCGTCAACTGCTTCGGTGATTAGTCCCGTTAGTGTAGTGCCTGTTTCTTTCTCGGGAGATGGCGGTGATCTTCCCCCGCTGGATGGCGAGATCCGGCGCCGACCAACCGTCATCTAGTGGGGTTTCCCCCTAACCACGACTCTCCCACCAACGGGGCACCGCCCCAGTCGGGACAAGCTCTAAGTTCCCGACCGGTCTCCCGGAATATGTGGTAGTGTTAGTGTAAGTGTGTGTAATGGGAGAGGATAGGACAAGGAATAGGATGGAATAGGATCGCGCGCGGTC
Source organism: Teleogryllus occipitalis (assembly GCA_011170035.1). Lineage (NCBI taxonomy): Eukaryota > Metazoa > Arthropoda > Insecta > Orthoptera > Gryllidae > Teleogryllus > Teleogryllus occipitalis. Next base: position 218,562 of record BLKR01001600.1, on the reverse strand, counting down.
CGTGCCCCGTTTGGTAGGGTACTGCTCCGGCATTCGCCTGGTGTTGATCGGAGAAACCACGGAAAACTACCGATCAGAGCAACCGGCCGCTAGAATTCTCCTCCAGACAGCGACTGAATTCGACCTAGCTGAAAAGCTAGTGTCTAAAATCCTGTCGCCGTATTATCGATGTTAAGCACTGCTTTTAAATAAACTTTTTAAATTTCAATATCAGTAAATATGTGTAATGCGTTCTTTTGCCTGAAACACTCACTAGACAGTTTTGGAAGGAAGATGAGCTAAAATTCAAATGGTGCATCTGCAAAATCGCTTGCTAAATTAGAATAACTCTAATAACGTAGGTGTTCCGGAGGTAAAGTTCTGCAAAACTGTACTACATTAAGATATCCAGGTACTCGTGTTCAAAATAAAAATGTGGCCAATAGCTCCATTGATGCTCAATTAAATTACAAACTTCTATATGATTGTTTTCAAAGGAGTCATTTAAGAATCGAATATTAAAATTACAAAAAAACGCGTACAACATGGCAACCGAGGGTTTGAAAACACTTTATATTCAGAGGTTCTTGGTATTTTTAACACGTATTTTTACATTGAACATTTTAGTTGACGAAATAAATATTGTTCATTGGTACAACCCCGTGTCATAACCGGTTTCTTGATTATAAAACTACTGCCTTGTGTATCGATAAACGCAAGTCTTTGAAAAATTAATGAAGTTACATTGTCTTTTTTTTTGCATTCGAACTTAGCATTTTACCTACTTGAAAACCTACTTGAAAGAGTCTGATATCTGGTTTCAGTAGTTCTACGTTGCAATAAATGATGTTTGGTATTCTAATTTATATCGCTTGTACTTGGCAACATTTGTGGCAAATATGGCTTAATATATACGGCAAAAAAGCAATTTTATGACATACTGTACTGTAGATTACACAGTACATACACTAGATTACACTGTACTGTACATTAGATTAATGGAAAATTTATTTCCAAGTACATACCTTCACAAGTGACACTTGTTATTGCAAATTGAGTATCGTACCATACTATAAGTCAGGACTTAACTTTTTCTCAAACGCTGCAAAGACCTTAGAGCATTCGCCCTCTTCCTCAGTTTCAGCACACAACAGCTATAAGATTCGCTGGTGGAATATATTTCATATGTTCGCAATAGATGTATTGCAATACTGCATGTGAATGAGGAATTTAAAATCAATTCAAATCGACAATTATATCCAAAAAAATTAATTCTAGATAACCTTCAATTCATCTTTAAATATTTCTCAGTTATAATTTATAATAGAAATCGTATTTTTTACGAATTTTTACAGTTTTTAATTCAAATCTTTAAAAGCACTTTACTGAGGTACGCAAGGAATTAGTTCTTATGTTAGAAACGAACATAAGTAAAACGTTTCTGATCAAGTAAGTAACGAATCGAATCATTTCTGTACCAATGGTACAGGACCTGGGAGGCTTAGGGTTCGAGTCCTGAATGGTAAAGGAAGCTGGATAATTCAAGCACTATCGTGGTGAGAATTCTAGCGGTTGATTGCTCTGGTCGGTAGTTTTATGTAGTTTTTCCGATCCATACCAGGCAAATTTTGGGGTAGTTCTCTTACAAACGGGCCATACTCGATCTTTCCTTCCTCAGTCTTGTCTCCTACCTCGCTCCTCACTTACACATACACACCACATGCCACACGTATTAGGAAACTAAAATTTGACCCCGCTGAGGGGGATGCCTGGTCTTAGAGAACAATGCAGGATGACTTGTATGTTGGCGGTAGACCTCCCATTGTAGCAGAGAAGGAACACCGTCACTTTCTGATATCTATCATGCATTTACGAGATTAATAATCTACGCGAGTACTTGCACCCGGATTTAACATTGAATGGAATGGAATGGAATCGAATTGAATCAACTCGAATCGAATTGAAGTCTGATTTTACGGGACGACTCCGTCCATGAGCCCTGCTCTTCCGTCTGACCACGCCAATTTCGCTAAGGAACCAACTAGGGGAGATATAAAGTATAACTTAGGCGACGAAACAGGCCAACTGAATTTAGCTCCGAGACTTCACTTATGTTTGATGATCTTTTACGAAATTTTCTTGAACAATATCTATTTTTTTTAGTTTTTGGCACGTTTTTTCCCTTGGTCACTCCTGGTTCAGGTTCCGTAACTTCTCACCGTAACACCATCGACGATCACAAACATTAACTGCCTCACACTCCTCATGGTCAAGATTTTCTTGAACATTTTATTTTTGATTTTTTTTTGCCACGTTTCTCCCTTGGTCACTCCTGGCTCATGCTCCGTAACCGCTCACCGTGACACCATCCACAACCGCAAACATTAACTGTCTCACACTCCTCATGGTCGAAATTTTCTTGAACATTTTATTTTTAATTTTTTTTGCCACGTTTTCTCCCTTGGTCACTCCTGGCTCAGGTTCCGTAACCACTCACCGTGACACCATCGACGATCGCAAACATTAACTGCCTCACACTCCCCACGGTCGATATTTTCTTGAAGAACATTTTATTTTTGAGTTGTTTTTTTTCCACGTTTTCTCCCTTGGTCACTCTTTGCTTAGGTTCCGTAACCGCTCACCGTAACACCATCGACGATCGCAAACATTAACTGCCTCACACTCCTCACGGTCGATATTTTCTTGAAGAACATTTTATTTTTGAGTTTTTTTTTCACGTTTTCTCCCTTGGTCACTCTTTGCTTAGGTTCCGTAACCGCTCACCGTAACACCATCGACGATCGCAAACATTAACTTCCTCACACTCCTCATGATCGAAACTTTCTTGAACATTTATTTTTGAGTTGTTTTTTTTTGCCACGTTTTCTCCCTTGGTCACTCCTTGCTCAGGTTCGACTCCCAGCGCCCCCCTCGACCGCTGCCGGATAAACTGAGTCCTTTATTGCTGGTGCCACGCGACCTCCTTAGTCGCGCTGGCATGTGCGCCCCGGAGCCTTATGTCCCTTGGTCACGTTTCCTCGATTACCGGGCCCTTGTGGAAGGGTTTACAGTGGGCGAAAGATTTACGGGGTGCTTTATGAAATAGCAGCGCTGAAGGCGAAAGTGTTTGTACAGGCTATTCGCGTTGTGTTTTTAGGGATAATGTTTAAGTGTTTTAAATTTTATTTCCTAACTGTAGGCTTCTTTAATTACTGTTTATTAGGTGAGACATGCTGAGTAGTATTTTCTTGTGCACTGCAATTTATTGAGCTGTAAATTACATGTCTTATCTTATCTTGAATATTATTACCATTGAGCAGTATTCTGTTGGGGTGTAATAGGAGTATATTTTATTTCTCTAAACGCTTGGATGAATATTAGCATTCACTTCAGATAATACTGTCTGTTTTGGATGTTCATTCAATAGTTGTATTTGAGCTGGAAAAGTACTTCGTTATTTTTATTTCATTTGTTTTTTGAAGTAAGATGTGTAAAGTTCTCCAGGTGGCGCTAATATTTGTTCTCTTGCTTGATGGAGTTTGACAAAAAATTAGTGATATATGACCGATAAAATTAGCGATATATACTGTTGAAAAATAGCCTATAGGAATAGTTAAGTTCGGTAGAACGTATTAATGGGGCTAACCCTGAGAAAGAGTTACTCAAAATATAAGACTTTTTTGAATCGTTACAAATCAGGAATATGCATTTTTAAAATTATCTCGTTGTTGGAAAACTTCTCCAAAATTTCAAACAATATTTTAAAGGAGACTATATTTTCTAACTTTGCGCCATGTTGCGCCGCTACATCGCCGCTACTACACTGGCTAAATAAATTGCCGAAGTTTCAGAAATCATAACAGGACTCTCTTAGTGACAATTTTAACCCCGTAAAATAAGTGTTTTTATTGAATCAAAACGCTTAAATGATGTATTTTTAATTTGAATAAATTATTATTTAACAATTGTTTAATATGAACGGGTTTAGAATCTATTTCAATTAATTGAATCGGTTTTTACTTTCTCGTTCTTACTTCTTAACGAGAGAAAATATTGTGATCGAGCGCCAGAAAATAGGGAATTTTCGATTCAAAATTTACTCATTTGCAGATCCTGCTAACGAAAATATGCATACATTTTGTATCTACATGTAGTGAATTACTTCCTCTAACATATGTACTTAGAATGCATGTTTTCTGAATCCCTGATACCGAAACATCGATTAACAGCAAAAGTCCGCTTGTCCATCCACCTGAAAGTCCGTCTATCCTTACTCTTCTCCGTCCGTGTGCACGTCCACCTCTTCGTCCGCTTGTCCATCGCTCCGTGCGTTCATCTGTCCGCCTGTGGTCGACGCTACAGCCAATCACCCATTCGGATGATTTTCTACAAAATTCACATTCTCCAATCCATTTTATGCAATTCAAGGCCCTACGAATTTGAAACGGATATTTTAATTTTTAAAGGATCTGTACATGAAGCCACAATTATATTTTCCACATTTTCTTACAATTTTGTTTGATTAAACCCTGTCCTCGGATGGTGCAAAGGACGTTAAAGGAATGGCACAGGTCTCATTTTGGATGAAATACCCATTTTTTAAAAATTGCATCAGTTCAAATTTTTTCGGCATCTTACTGCAACTACGATACTGAAGATTTTTTTTCTTATTAAAATCTGTTGTTGAGAGACATCTTGAAATACGGTCAAGTGCAATTTTTCGAAAATATTTTTGACGCGTAATTTGGCGCGAAATTTTGGGATTTGTTAAACAATTTTTTTTCTTAAAAACGGATCAATTTTTTAAAATGTTCCCGTCATAAATCTCAAACGAAGTTAAAAAGTTTGTGGTAGTGCTGCTTCCGGCGAAGTATATGAATTTTGGAAAATACAAAAAAGTAACATCTCTAGAATACAACATTGATGATAGAGATTGTTTTCTTAAAGAAAATATATTCTAAAAGATTAAATATTTAAAAATGATCGTGTACAATTATTTGAAGAAGAAGGTAATTTTGAAATAATTTTTGTTTCAAATTAATCCAAATCATAAAAAAACTTGAAACCTCCACAAATTGTTTTTCTTTCAGTATTTCCCACGGGTAAAACAAGTGGCGCTTAAAAGAATGGGCAGGTTCTATTTTCGTTGAACTCCCTGAATATTTGATAATTGCAAACGTTAGAAATAAATCGAAAAAATATGTGCTATTGAAGCTTCACTAGTTTTTATTTGAACTTTATATATTTTTTGCCGAGGAGTCTGAGTAGTAAACTGGTTGTATCTGACAAAACATAATAATTTTTACTACGTAGTTATCTCTATTGCAATAATACAATAACCCAGGCCAACAAAAAAGAGATTTCAAAAATAAAGATGAAACATAATCTGTCTGCTACTAAGTTTTTTCTTCATAAAAGTTCTGATAATTTCTTTTTATAGACATTCCAAGCTACATTTATTAAAACATAAATGATTATTATATTCAAATTGCTATCTTGAACAAGAATAGCGTGGTAATGTTTCAGAGGTCAAGTTGTGTCTCCATCATCAAGCCTGACATATTGTTGAAGGAACATATTAATAAGGACATATTGTTAGTGGAAGGGATCACACCGAAGAAATATTTTACCAAAGAGTATACTAACCTCTTTGTCATCCTAATACTTTCTGATTCTAACTTCCTGCATATCATACGTTTCTAGAGACTCAGAGCTGTATTTGCCCAGCTATAGAGACAAAATGTTAAAATGTGAACAAATGGTGGGTGATACGGCATTTTTAATGTTATTTTACGAATCAACACACTTAAAACGATTATAATTAGTTAAACTTATCCAAAGAGTTTTTTGTCGTTGGCCTGTGTAATTAAACACAAATGATAGACTTTCAAAATTGTATCAAAGTAAATCAACCACTGATTCTAGTGCTGCTCAGCTATGCAAATTGTCAGCAGCGAGAAAGTAAAGTAGCAAAACTGCTACGTTAGCAGCGTAAATCAGGAAATTCGTCGGTTTCGTAGCATATATTAAAGTGATTTAAAGTGATTTATGTAGGCACAGAAATCTCAGCAAGCCCAGCACGATTCGCCAACGTTTGCAGATTCCTTTCCCCACTGCATCCCACTTTCCCTTTTTTCTTCCTTGGTCGGTCGCCTTGCTTTTTCAGTCCCCTCTCATCGCCGCCTCACACCCGCTACTCGCCTCACGCCAATCCCGCGCCCCCTCTCTCACCGTCGCTACGGCTGCACGCCCGCGGAAAAAGAAAACCGAACTTTGCTTGAGATGAATTCTTATTGCTTCAGCTCATCCTTTAATATACTTTCTTAGGGCGCCCCCTCGACTTCACTGCACGGTACATTCTGAACCAAAATACTGGCATCTATCTCGTACTCTGTGGAGGCGAGTAGTGCTGGTGGTGAAACGAGCCGGTTGGCGAACACCGAATAGCAGTTAAGTACATTCGACGAGAGGCCAAATAAAATAATTGTGCAGAATGCGTCAATGACTGAATGTGCTACCTTTAGCAAACATTTACTCTTTGAAACTAAAATGTACATGTAAAGAAAAGACATACAGTATATGAGTAAATAGGAAAGCAAACTGTAATTGAGCAGAGAAAACATACAGTGTTATCAAAATGTCTCTCCTCTGCTAGAACACTGGCTGCTAGAACACTCCACTCCATATTCTTCGAAATTTTCAGCGTTGCAAGCTGAATGAGTGACTTCTGTTCCACAAACATTGATTATATATAAATAAAAAGTAATATAAGGTTATGTACATTTTTTTGATAATACGAGCGGTTTCGAATAATTTTTGGAAATCTTCCAAATTGCAAATGCGAATTTCTCGTGCTTCTTTTGTTTTCTTCATCGAGTCTTGTACGACATATCAGATAGTATTACAACAGCAACCCACGGTGGTTTGACATTCTCAGAATTTCTTCTCATTGTTAGGCATTATTTTTAGCAATGTGTAACGCAATTCTGGATTGTAGAATTTGTCTTTAATGGCTTTAGTGAATTAGTTTTCCCACCTTATGCGCTACAATTGGTAATGTGTTTTAGAAGTGGTGATTGACATGAATTATTACGGGCGAAAATTGAGTTATTAAAATATTTTATAATAATTACTAAAACAGGAATGTCCGTGTTGTTGTATGACTACTAGTTTAAGGAATAGTTAGAGTTTGAGAGACTACTAGTTTGAGTTATAAACGCGAATACTGCGCGGATGTACTGTGTTACAGAATATCCTAGATTTCATAATTAACAGATAGCATTCCGGACACTAAGTAATAACTAATTTGTGTATGAAACTGAAAATTGTTTACTCTATATGCCGATTGACATTGAAATTACTGTATTGAAAAGCTACTTCACTCCACTTTATGGTTAATATAGATTGGTTATTTTCGAATTTACGGGCTCTTGCACAAAATCAGAATTTTGCATTAAAAGCATACAAATGTTATCCTGTACAAATCCTCTTGGTTTGATTACCTCATTTTGAAAGACCTTACCAATTTACAATGTGCGCAGAAATTGAGAGAAACGTAACCAGCCTCCGACCTTTTAGAGGTATTTATGGTTTATTTAGATACCCAGAAACTCGGCAAAAATCAAAAAGAATGGAAGTTTCGATTTTGGACGAAAAACGTGAACAGTTGAGTGCTGTTCTGCCTGTGCTCTAAATACGCGTTACAAGTAAATTATCACATTCTGTTCGTGTCTGCTTACAATACCGCGGTTGTCATGCGACAGCAAGGCTTCAAGGAAAAGATAGCTTGCCATTAAATACTTGCAATTTATATCTTGCGTTTTGTAACACGAACCTTTTTATATTCTTGCTATATAAAGAACGCTCTACTGTGTATCCGTATGTACTATATTACATTATTGCTGTATTTTGGAATACTGATTTTGTTAAAATATTTAATTTATTGCAGAAATATACAAAATTATTTCATTGGTTGTTCTTGAGAAGTGCGCTTTCTATCTTTGGGAAAATATTCTCTGTTAGATAGATAGATAGATAATTTATTATTCTGCAGGTAGGTATATACAACCTGGAGGCAGAACACTACAATTTACATATTACAAATATTAACGTTAAATTACTTAACAATGTAACTTTAAATTATTTAAAGACACGATAATAATAATAATAATAATAATAATAATAATAATAATAATAATAATAATAATAATAATAATAATATACTAACAATAATAGCATTAACTACATTTTATGACTGACCTGCACAGTTATTTTAAACTATTAAATACAAGACTACATGACTTTTTAATTACACTTCACATCACTTTCACTTCACTTCACTTCACTTCATTCACAACATTTGAAATTCACTTCTTTTTCTACTTCTATACTGCACTACACTGCACAACACGTCACCACACTTCAATATAATACTACTTTCAATATAATTATATATTTAATACAGGAACGCATTTAATAGTAATTAACACAATAATAATAGCAATAAAAATAACGATAATCATCAAATAATAACTGATATAATAATCCAACTTACTAAATTAATAAAGTTTATAAATACCAACGGTCTTTTGTTATGTTCAACAGTATTTTTGCTGCTGGTTGCTCGTAGTAATCAATAATTCAAGATTTTTATACTTACCATGTGGCATCACGGCAAATGTGGTGTGTACCAACTCCTCGCAGTTACTTGGTTGGACGTGCGTGCCGCTGGCCGGGCGGGAGAGGCTTTGGTCGTCAGAGGCGCCAACGTTGCTGCGCGGACTGTGCGCGCGGTGTGGGCATCTGGCCGACAATGCGAGTGTCTGGCGGGAGGGAAGAAATTCCTCAAAGCCAGTAAGCAGCGCCGTAGTGGCGCGGGTGAAAGGCCGGCTCGGGCTGTCTACATCTGCTGGGGGTGCGAGAGGTGTAGTTGGGAGCGAGGGTGGGGGCGGGAGGGGGTGATGGAGGAGGCGGGGTGGATGCGGATGTAGGGAAGGGGAAGCGGTAAGGGGTTTGGGAGGGGGAGGGGCGGAAGAGGATGCGGTGGCAGGCACGGGGAGTGAGGCAGAGGTGGTGTATAGAGAAGAAATGGGGCGGAGACGGGACTGGGGCGGGAGCGGGCACGGGGATGCTTTAGTAGGAGCATGGATGGTGGGGGCGGAGATGTTGAAGGAGGCGGGGTAGGGGTGCACCCGGCACTGGTGGGATCTGCGGGGGGGGAGAGTGGAGGAAGAGCGTGTGGTGGCGGGATTTGAGAACCGCAAGCGCTGATCCGGCCGAGGGCAGTTTGGAGGGGTGCCGCAAGGCAGCTCTGCCGGGCCACTTCCGTTTCGTCGCTTCCGTTGGCGGCACTCCGGCCGATGGAGTTGTCTGGCGAAGTGCGAGACGATTGATGTATTATATAGCTTCTGTTGTGTTTTCAGCGCAGAAGAAACTCTTTTGTCAGTGTCTTTTTTCTTATTCCCTAATACGTCGCATTTCTCTTGATGAAGTACTGTTTTTTTGTTGTTTCTTAAAATTGGAATAGTACTTTGACAATATTAACAATGATATTTTTAAAATTGAATTTGCTCTTGATTATTACACTTACCCGTAAACAGTTTCAATTTATTTTTATCTGAATGGCCTTTGTTAGATAAATGTTTACGAGCAGAACCCTTGCAATTACATGAAAGAGGTGTAGAAAATTTCAATCAGAAATATACTACATATCAGCTTAGTGCAAAACCGGAACCTCCTCACGAAGAAATTGTTTTATGTAGTTCAATACTTATATTCTATAAGACTAATGAAATGAGGAAGACGAACAAAACCTTAAATAATACAACCACTATTCACTCTGAACACAGATTTAAACATGTTCGTGAAAATGAAATTGAAATAGTTGTAGTATAGTATTGGCGTAAATACCGATCCAGGTGGCCGTGATTCCTACGGCATTAGTGCTGTGGCCAGACCACTACACACTGCTTTTAACAACGGCTTTTAAATTTCGTATGACAAGGTTCATTTCATGAAATTGATCTGTTGAATACTGAAATTACATTTTCTGACAAGTTCTATTTATCTGGTGGATATTGATTTATTTAAATAGTCCGTTAGAAAATTGAGCCTAAACGTATTATTAATACATTAAAGTGTTTTCGTCTATTTTAGAAGAGAAACAATTTGATATCGAGCTTAAAGGGAAAGATAAAAATGCTGTTGATTTTGGTCGATATATTTTTATGATCTAGGGGAAGATGTTTTTCCTGCAATAATCCAGGGAATGGTTTATGAATCAATTAAACCACAATGCGTGTAACAGCAGGAAATTTGTTATGTCTGCTTTTCAGATGCATTTCTCCTGGAAATAGGAATGCTTGCTTTCAGGGGAACGATCTTCCCCTATTCGGATGTCTGTTTTATCGCTTGTCGTAAGCACATCAAACCCACGACCCGAGAACCGGGAAAATGAAACTGAATTTATGACTTTGCTGACGCAGCGACGTTATGTTAAATGCTCTTCGGATAAGTAAAAGCGAGGGACCTTTCGGTACAGTAGTCGGCAAAGACTCATGGAATCACGTCGCTTTTCTTTTTCCTTCACGACATCGATTTAGAATATTTCTCTACCCGTAAGAGTAAGTTTTATATGTTGGGTTTTATACGTTAGCTTTTGCCAAAACGTGTTCCCGAACGAATTTATTTTTACTTTCAAAGCAATTATTTACAAAGGACGAAGTCCAACAAGTTGGAATTAATAAATCTCTGTAATTTGTTCTTTAGAATAAAACAAGCCATTAGTAAATTGGTAACACATTCCTTTATTCACAAGTCTTCAAATTGTGGTATGATTATTAATGATGACTTGCGAGTCTTGATGAGATTTTTCAATCATTTAAAAAAAATTAGAAAAATAGAGATGTCAAAAAAAAAAAAAAAAAAAAAAAAACAAATGGAAGATTTCAAGGTAGCACAAAATATCTCCCATACATCTTCAACGTTTTCACATCATTTTTGGAGTGTTGTTCTTATCAAGTTAAATACAAATTTGATTTTGATTTTGCGGGTAAATCAAACTAACGAGCCCAATTTCATAAGAATGGGTATTTTGATGAGATCATGGCAAAGTTTCTAAAATGTATAGTTATAATATTAAGTATTTTATGGTTTTGTCTCGTGCCATTTCATATATGACTACCAAAGTTATACGTCCATAGTAAACTATAGAAAATGTTTATGTCGGAATATGAAGTATGGGAAGAGCATATTGTAGATCGGGGTTCGGAAGTACACTATCAGTATTCTAACGTTTACACAACTAAATGTCTTGATTCATTTGGGTTTTTGCTGCAGTCACTTCAGTTAAATGCTGTCATTTTGCAACTGCTGGTTCTGGGTTGTGCACATATCACAAAACTTGCATGTGTCTGTGGAAACCCATGTTCTAGCATGTGTTGAACACTTGAGATATGTATGTAGCTTTACTGATATAACATTTTGCTGCTCAGATAATCTACAGTTATCAGATTATTCACTGTATTCGTTAACATAATATCTGAACATTTTTCCAACGGAGTGAACTGTAGATATAGATATTTTCTAGGGGATTTTAGACAGACTGTGAAGTGTATTTTGGAAAGCAGCAAATGTGTTCTCCCACAGATTCTTTACCTTCAACACCAATCGTAAGTGATCTGTTTGTATGACGTCCTCTTCTATTATTAGTAGGCATTAGTGCAGTTGGTTGTGCAGATCAAAGGGTTGCATACACATGTTCTCCTGTAAAGAAAAGAAACACGCCTTATCATATACTACTATGCAAACAAGCAATGTAATATATCACGTTCAGCATTTAAATAATATTAAAACCCACAAATTTCTTACTTCAAAGAGTTTTGATGCGACGTACAGTAATAACAAGTAAGTTATGTAATGCTTTCTGACACGTGGCTTTATTTGATTATTCTCCATGATATTATACTTGCGTCTACTTTCGTCACTCCTTTTTGTATACTTTGGGAGTATCATTAACTTAATTAAATTAAATAAATAGACACTCTGTTTATTATATTCACTAGGACCACAAACTCTACAAATAATGTGTTTTGCACATCACAAGACAAGCTTTTAAACATTCTCGTTGAATCATGTGAATCATGGAATTTGGAGCACTTTCCTATCGTTCACGTTTTTCTTTAAAACCACTGTGAGATGTTTTCACATATGCCTCTACTGTTTATGCACAACTTACGTTTGTTTATGACCCATTCAGTTGGGTTATTCACACTTTTATTTCCCTTTATCGGAGATTCTGACACACAACACCACCAAGGACGCCGCCAGTCTCACTAAGGCACCATGAACTCGTAGCAGGTTTTCACAGAAGCACATACATTTCCGATAATGCCACAGTTTCACAGAAATTATATTCTTTTCTCTCCGGACAAATTTTGAAGGTGGAATTTGAGGGCTTGGCCACATATCAGTTAATTTGATATTTCGGCACATGATCAGAATATGACAAGAGTTTACTGTCATGCTTCTCACTCAAAATGCGAGGCCGGTTGAGATCTACCCGTTATTAATCTGAGCGTCTCAACTATTCGTGATGACTTTGAGTTATAGTAAAGCAGTATTTTCTGATGTGGTGCACCACAATCAATTGCAAATATCTATAAATATAAAACATTTCAATTACAATTTCAAAGAAATGTTTAACTGTGTTTTCACTGTGTTTAGTGACTGTATTCCTTCATAAATTCTAAACTTCGCTTATTTCATAATTTGTGGAGGATAAGTTTCGAAAGACATGGAACAATATCTTTGGGATTGTCGATTTCCTGTATAGTAAATGACTATAAATTATCTGATATACATTTTCTACTCTTTTGTGTGAAGTAATAGCTCCGATTCAACTTCTTCTTCTTCTTCTGCTTCTTCTTCGTCTTCTTCTTCTTTGTCTTCTTCTTCGTCTTTGTCTTCTTTGCCTTCGTCTTTGCCTTCATCTTCGCCTTCGTCTTCTTCTTATTAGTGTTTTATTATTGTTGTTTTTTATTAATATTCTTTTATCATTATGTTATAATTACTGTGTTTATTATTATTGTTATTATGGTTATTATTATTATGTTTATTATTATTAGTATTTTATTATTATTATTCCTATTATTAATGTTTGAGAATACCTCTTGAAGTTGCTGCCCTCTCACTTCCGCTCCCCGTCCCCCTCCTTATCGCGCCCGCCCCATCCGCGCACGTGTCATCGCGACGCGGGGGCGTCGCCGCGCGTCCTGGGGCGACGCTGACGTTTAGTATATTAGCGGGCCGGTGCAGGAATGCGGCGCAATTGTATTCGCAAGTATGCGCCGGCGGCGGCGGCGGCGGCGGGTGGGAGCAGCCGAAGAAGCGCCTCGGCGTGCTTCATTACGAGAAGCGGCGGAAGGAAGCGGCGCGGCGCGGCGGGAGAAGCGCGCGGGCGGGGGCGATGCGGTCGGATGGGGGAGGGGTGGGGAGGCGGGGCGGGGTGAGACGTGGGAAGGCGGAGGTGCTGAAAGGTGCGGGAAACAGCGAGCGTGGGGGGGGTGCGAAGGCACCGGCTTAGGGAACTCAGGGCATCTATTGATGTTACTGCTGTGCCTATGGCAGGGAGGTCCCAAAGTTCTGGTATCGACTATAGGAGGATTTTCGACTATAGCTAGATAGCTAGGTCGAATTCAGTCGCTGGAGGAGAAATGTAGTGGCACGCTGCTCTGATCGGTAGTTTTCCGTGGTATCTGCGACCGACACCAAGCAAATACCGGGGCAGTACTCTAACAGAACGGGCCATGGATCGCGCGCGATTATTCCTTCCTCCTCCATGTCTTATTATCACCCCTCCACTCACACACGTACACACACTCACACACACACTCACACTCACATGCACTACAGTATCACACATGTCGAAAGACCAGTCGGGAGCTTAGAGCTTGTTCCAGCTAGGGCTCTGTTTTGTTGGTGGGAGACACTTGTTAGCGAAAAGTCCCGCATGCTGTCAGATAGGTCAGCGCCGGATCTCGCTATCCAGCAAGGAAGATCACCACCACCATCCGCGGTAAAATATGCACTACACTTACAGGACTAATAACCTAAGCAGTAGACGCGGCCGTAATCATCAATCAAGCGTACAAAGGCGGGCTTGGGCGGAGAACTGGGAAGGAGCGAGAGTGGGAGGCGGAGGGAGCGGACGGACGAGTTTTGACGTGGTGGGTCGGTCTGGGAGAGTGAGCTGATGAGGCTGCAGGGTGATCAGGGGCCAGCGGCGTTGGTGAGGATGGATGAAGAGGCGGAGGCTGTGGGGAAGGCGTGACGACGAGGCTCATGGAGGTGGGAGTGATGGCATTTTTGATTGATTGATTGATTTTTTGTGTTTCCGGGCGCGTCAACTGCTTTGGTCATTAGTCCCGTTAGTGTAGTGCATGCTTTTTTCTCGGGAGATGGCGGTGATCTTCCCTCGCTGGATGGCGAGATCCGGCGCCGACCTACCGTGGGCTAGTGGGGTTTCCCCCTAACCAGGACTCTCCCACCAGCGGGGCACCGCCCCAGCCAGGACAAGCTCTAAGCTACCGACCGGTCTCCCGGAATATGTGGCAGTGTTGTGCATGCTAGTGTGTGTGTGTAATGGGAGAGGAGAGGACAAGGAAGAGGAAGGAAAGATCGCGCGCGGTCCGTGGTCCGTTTGGTCGGGTGCTGCTCCGGCATTTGCCTGGTGTTGATCGGAGAAACCACGGAAAGCCACCGATCAGAGCAGCCGGTCGCTAGAATTGTACTCCAGACAGGGACTGAATTCGACCTAGCTGGAGAGCTAGTGTCGAAAATCCTACCGTCGTGGGGATTGGGAACCTAGGACCTCCCGATCAGAGGTGCCGCAGTGACATCAGTTGATGCACTGAGCTACTGCTCCCGGTGGGAGTGATGGTATGTCGCAAGCGGTTGATATAGAGAAGACGGACGAAATGAATGGAGAGGCGGGAGTGCTGGGTTACTATGGAGGTTGTGGTGAGTGGGAAAGTGAGCGATCTCCTCCCCGATAGTCGAGGCCATTGAACGGGGAGAATAATGCGGAATCGCGCATGAAGAAGCAAGCGTGGAGGACGGAGGGAGGAGAGACATAGAAAGGCAGGCTGGGCATGGCCGGAAGTGAGTGAGTGAGGGCAGTAAAGGGAGTGGGTGGTCGGTGGTGGGCGCCACGCATCGGTCCGCTGAGTGTGGGCTGGCGAGGACGGATGAGAGTGGTCAGGGACGAGGATGAACGGTGATTGCGGATGACGTGGAGAAGACGGTGGGGATAGTAGGGCGGGGAGAATAATGGACGAGCGGAGCTGACAGGGTGTAATTAGCGGCTTGTTTAGAGAGATCGTGTGGTCGCGGGAGGGCGGACGTGGTAAGAGCAAGAAGATTGATTAATTAATGATTCCAGGTGCGTCAATTACTGAGGACATTCGTCTCAGAAGTGTTGTGCGGTTTTTTCCACAACCAGATATCTCTCACAATCGGTACCACTCCACCATGGACAGGCAGTTTGTTCCCAACTGGTCTACCCACAAATATGGTAGTGTAGTGGATGTAAGTGTAAGTGTGCGTGTATGTGGGAAGAGAGAGAAGGAAAAGGTAGGAAAGATCGCGCGCGGTCCGTCTGTTACTTTACTGCTCCGGCATTCGCCTGGGTTAATCGGAGAAACCACGGAAAACTACCGATCAGAGCAACCGTCCGTTAGAATTCTCCTCCAGACTGCGACTGAATGTGACCTAGCTGTATAGAAAATCCTACCACCGTCGGGGTTTGAACCCTAGTACCTCCCGGTCAGAGACACTGCAGTGACAACATCGGATGCCCTGAGACACTTAAGCCAATGGAAATTGCTGTGAAGAGGTTGCGTGGGTGGCGGAAATGTTGAGGGTGCCATAGGTGGGTGGTGGGGATGAGGCGATGGCAGGGATAGAGCGGAGCTAGCGGAATTGCCGCGGGTGGATTGGGCGCTCGACTTAAGCGTTATTGCGGATGGAAGGGGTCTGATGTAGTGCAGAAGGATGGGAGAACGTAGGGTGTGGGAAGACAACAGAGATAATTACAGGGTTCTAGCGGAGAACACATAATGCGTGGAGTTAAGATAGACTGTTGAGAGGTAGGGGATTGTCTCATGGGAATCATTTGCGATATCTTGCTATTCTTTGAGTGTTTTTTTAAAGATACTGAGTCCTTCGAATTTAATGTGTAACTTTTACCTTCTTGTTTTGTCGTTATTGAATAATCACGGGGTACAATTTATACAATACACAACATGCAAAAAGTTACATATTATACAATAATCTGGAAAATGTGTGTCACACTCTGTGTCAATAATTTACGACTTTTAGGAGATTCGAAAGTAATTAATATTCCACAAAAACTTCGCATGTAAGGTACTGTATTCTAAGATTGTTGAAAACTATCTTATTGTGCTAAAAATGTGAATATAAAGTTTTTTCATTCTAGCATGCAAATTCCCTACAAATTGAATTTTGTCGTTCTCATATTAAGGAAAATCTCTTTTCCTATCGGATATTTCATACTCTACGGCTTTTCGTGATTAACTTAATGATCCATTTTTTCTTCGAGTCATCAACACTGACGAAATGTAAAGTACTATATTTATAATAGCTTAATGTGTGTTTATTTTATAAATAATTAAAACAAAAAAGATAGACTGATTACAGTCTTCAATGTATTTTTAGTAAATTTCAACGCCGTAAAATTTGATTCTTATTGACATTTTTTATCAATGTTGAAGTCTGAGTGAAGTGAAAAAAATTTTTTTAATTATCCTCATCTGTTACTATATAGAAATGGAGATCTGTGATATTGGTCTTTGATATGTGGTAACTGATTTGAAATCAGTATTTTAGTTCACTCTGCTTTTATCAACGTTAAGATTCAATTAAGAATGAAAACGACATAAATTTACAGAGTGTAAATTTGTTAAGAATATATTAAGTCTGTAATATGAAGTCCATTCCTTATCACAAGAAAGACATTAAATATATTAAAGGAATTAAAAAATCTTGAAGTGGGAGACGAGGTGCCGACGACAAGCGGTTAACACGCACGAGAAGGAAATTGTGCTGAGACAGAGCCTAGACGCTCGGGGTGCGTGAAGCGCCCGGGGGCAGATGCGGCGGTGGCGCCGAAGGAGTGAAGAATCAGGGCTAATTGCGAGGCGCCGCGGCGTGTGGCGGCGTCAGAGAAGGAAATGAGCGGCTGGCGCAAGATCGCGCTCCCGCGCTTACGGCCTCCGGTTGCGTCGCGTCGCTTTTGACTCTGACGCCGTCGCGCCAGCTACGAACTCGCCGCCGCCCGCATCGGCGCCTCGCGTCGTCGTCATCTTGGCCGACGACCGAGTTGGCGTTGTCCTCCTCGCAACCCTCGCGTTTTCCGTCTCTTCTTCTTACTTTTGAGATTTACCTTATACTTCCACCTTTCATCTCTTCATTCCTCTACCTCTTCTTTATCATCCCCTTCCTACGATTCCACATTTGCCTTCTCATCCTTTTTTGCTTTTATTTTTCTTCTTTTTTTCCTCTACTTTCTTTTTTCTTCTCCTCCTCTCCTGCTCTTTCTCTTTATCTTTTCCTCGTCTTTTTCCCTAGATATACTTCCCACCTTATACTTCCTCCTTTCATCTCTTCATTCTTCTACCTCTTCTTTATCATCCCCTTCCTCCGATTCCACATTTGCCTTCTCTTCCTTTTGTGCTTTTATTTTTCTTCTCGTTTTTCCTCTACTTTCTTTTTTCTTCTTCTCCTTCACTTTCCTGCCCGTATTGTGTGTACTCTCGAAATTCTCTTTTCTCTTCTTTTCTTACTTTTCATCCTCAACCTCATACTTGTTCTTCCTTTCTTTCTCTTCTTTTCTTTGCTAACCTCGCCCTTCTGATTTTTTCCCTTCTACCTCCTCTGCCTCCACTACCTCTTTTTCTTCCCCGCCTCCTCCAGTTGTGCTCTTCCTTCTTGTTCACTTCATTTTCACCCTTCTTTTCTTTTGTAATATTTTTCACGCAACTTTTTTTTTAATCCTCCTCTCCATTTTCCTCTTATTTGGCATTATCTTCCTTTTTCTGATCTTTCGTTTCCTTCCCTTACCTCATCCTTCTTCACCCTTTTCCTTCTTTTTCTCTTCACTCCTTTTTATTAGATTATTCTTCCTCCAACGTCTCCTTTTCTATCACCTTGTTCACTTCCTTTTCTTTTATCCTCTCCATTCTTCCTCTTTTCTTTTTTCTGCTGCTCTTCCTGTTATCTTTTTGATATTTGTCCTTTTTATTCTCATCCCGTCTTTTTCTGTTCCTCAGTTATTTGTCCTGTACTTCTCCAATTTTACTTAACCTCCTAATTTCCTTTCTCCTCTTTCTCCTTCTTCGCAGTCACCAGCGCTTTCGGAACATTCGCCGTCGGATAAGCTCTCAGGGGCCGTCGACTTCTTCTCCCCTCCATCGTGGAGCACTACTGTCACTATCTCCTTCTGGTGAAAGTGAATAAGCTGCATACACGATTCTAACAGTTTTTGTTGTTTACAGCATTTTACTCTCCATTTTGCTGACTAATTTCATCTCAGAACATACTAATATCCATATTCTCATAAGCATTACTCTTTGATACTCTTCTTTACATCAATTCATGTATGTAATCCACAGTTTTAACTAACTTCTGGAATCACTTTTCCGCATCAAATTCTACTAAAAAAAATTAGTTTCTCACAAAAGAAATATATGCAGACAGAAGTCTTTTGCTCATCGAGGACATTCTTTCGTGTTTTACATTTGACTGATTCAGCGATTTTAATTGCACTTTACTAATATTTATATTTTCATTTTCATTCGTAAGTTGGACTTGATTTTTATTTTCCTCTTACCTACGACTCTGTCCTCCTTCCCCATTTGTATTCTTTTTACATAATACATTTTCATCCTTGTATATCCTTTGTCTTCATCTCCATAACAGCGCAGTACTGACTTCATATTCATCTCGCATCACGTGCCTCCGATTCCGTATTTATTAATATCGCTTCCTCCTTTTCACATCCACCTATCTCACAGTTACCTACCTCACCTCTTACTTCCCCCTTCACTGTTTCCTTTACCTCACTTCCATTTACCCTGCTTCAATATATCCTACATCCCTCTACTTCATTTCAATTTATCATTCCAGCTTTATCTACACCGTTTCCATTCGTCCCACTTTTATCTACCTTTCTCTATCTCACCACATCCACATACCCTACAAACACTTACCCCATCTCCACCTACAACTTTCCATCTACCACATCTCCAGCCTACTTCAATCACGTTGCCCCATCATCTACCTCGCCTCCACACACCCTACCTCCTTACCCACCGCCACAACGCAAGCCCCATCTCTCCAGGCGCGGCGCGGAAGCTCCATCACTTATCCCGTCTTCACTTATTACTTTCCATCTACCCCACCTCCGCCTTCTTCACCTTCATTTCCCCATCGTCTACCTCGTCTCCACCCACCCTACCTCCTTACCCACCGCCACAACGCAAGCCCCATCTCTCCAGGCGCGGCGTGGAAGCTCCATCACTTATCCCGTCTTCACCTATTACTTTCCATCTACCCCACCTCCGCCTTCTTCACCTTCATTTCCTCATCGTCTATCTCGTCTCCACCCACCCTACCTCCTTACCCACCGCCACAACGCAAGCCCCATTCTCCTCCACCTCGTCTCCACCCCCCCTACCTCCTTACCCACCGCCACAACGCGCCCCATCTCTCCAGGCGCGGCGTGGAAGCTCCATCACTTATCCCGTCTTCACCTATTACTTTCCATCTACCCCACCTCCGCCTTCTTCACCTTCATTTCCTCATCGTCTACCTCGTCTCCACCCACCCTACCTCCTTACCCACCGCCACAACGCAAGCCCCATCTCTCCAGGCGCGGCGCGGAAGCTCCATCACTTATCCCGTCTTCACCTATTACTTTCCATCTACCCCACCTCCGCCTTCTTCACCTTCATTTCCCCATCGTCTACCTCGTCTCCACCCACCCTACCTCCATACCCACCGCCACAACGCAAGCCCCATCTCTCCAGGCGCGGCGTGGAAGCTCCATCACTTATCCCGTCTTCACCTATTACTTTCCATCTACCCCACCTCCGCCTTCTTCACCTTCATTTCCTCATCGTCTACCTCGTCTCCACCCACCCTACCTCCTTACCCACCGCCACAACGCAAGCCCCATCTCTCCAGGCGCGGCGCGGAAGCTCCATCACTTATCCCGTCTTCACCTATTACTTTCCATCTACCCCACCTCCGCCTTCTTCACCTTCATTTCCCCATCGTCTACCTCGTCTCCACCCACCCTACCTCCTTACCCACCGCCACAACGCAAGCCCCATCTCTTCGGGCATGGCGCGGAAGCTCCTCGGCGCGACAGAAGGATTTCCGTGCCTGGGCCTGCGCCTCAAAGATCCTCGTCGCCAAAAGCAGCGGCGTCTCGTCCCGCGACGTCGCGGCGGTCGCGTGCTTTGAAGTTCGTGACTAATTATCACGTGATTAGCGAAAAGGCTGCCCCGCCGCCACGAAGGGAATCTTTCCTGCGATGGCTGACATTCGTAATATCCGCTTTCCAAGACATGTTCTTTTGGATTACCAGCTAATTAATGCTGCGTGAGCGACTAATTACAAAGCCGTTTGCCGTTTTCTGGGAGGCACAGACGGGTTTGAATAATAGTCCCAAAGCTGTTTTTGCGTTTCCAGTAGGGCTAGAAAAGCGGTTTCCAACCACCTTTTGAAATTATTATTTTTAAATCTTAGAATGGTGTAATGTGGCAATAGTGGTTTTAGAAAACACACATTTCCTCTAACATATCTTTCACGAAATTTTTTTTGTTCAAAACAAACACGTCCTTCAATTGGTGTAGGTATTTATTTGTGGTAAGTATTTTTTATTAGTTAACAGAAAGTAAAAATAATAATTGAAATATCATTTAGGTACATTCCTTTAGAGAAAATGTCATCAATAACAATACATAACATGTCAGCATAACAATTCGAAATCGTGACCATACTTAACCGCTTCATGTAAACGTCATTGTTTCTTATAGTCAGCCAGGCTCAATGACACCTTAAAATCTTATTTAAGTATTTCATTCGTTGATGTGGCGAATATATGTGGATTCAGGAGAACATACTGAATATTGAAATAGTGCTTCATACCACACACACACACATACAAACACAAACACACATACTCTCTCTCTCTATCTCTCTCTCTCTCTCTCTCTCTCTCTCTCACACACACACACACACACACACACACACACACAAACGTCGTAACATTCTCTGGCTCTCACAAAGAAGATTAGTAAAAAATGTTCTAAACTTCATGTGATATATTAGTGACTGCAAATTACAAGAATACTAAAAATCCATGTAAACTATTATCCTTTATCTCTTGCATTACAACCACCACCGTTGTCATCACCACTTCAGTCTCTGCTCCATTTACCCTTTTCACCGCCGCTCTCCCTCCGTTGCCATACTTCCGTCCTACTTCTATCACCTACGCCTCCCTCGCTTTTCTCCCAGACCACGTCGCTCAGCTTCCCCGCCAGTATCGTCGTCCCATAACTACTTCTGGTTCAGTTCCGTTTCCCCCCTCTAGGCGTCTCCGCTACCCCCACCCCCACCGCCACTGCGAGACCTGCTCCTTCATTATGTCCATCTCCCCCCGTGCTCTTGCCACCCGTGGCACTACCACCGCCTTTACCTCACCTACCTCGAGCTTAGGTGGCTCAGGGCATCAGTTGATGTCACTGCAGCCCGTCTCACCGGGCAGCCCAAGGGTTCGAGTCGCCATGATGGCAAGACTTTCGACCCGAGCTACATAGCTAGATCGAATTCAGCCGCTGTCTGGAAAAGAATTCTAGCGTTCGGCTGCTCTGATCAGTATTTTCCGTGTTGTTGTTTTTTTCGACAAAAAGTAGGTGAACGTAACTGAGTGCAGTTAAGTAAGTTATCTCTTAAGAAACGGGCCATGGATCGCTCGCGATCTTTCCATCGTCCTTGTCCTATCCCCACCCCTTCCTTACACACATTTATGCTGACATGCACTACTCTACCACAAATGTCAGATCAGTCGGGAGGTTATAAATTGTCCCAGATGAGGTGGTGCTCTGATGGTGGGAGATACCTGGCTGGACAGAAACCCTGCAAGCCGATGTAGGTCGGCGCCGTATGTCGCCAATATTTCGAGGAAGATAACCACCAACTCTCGCGATGAAAATATGCTCTATACTTACGGGACTAATGACCTTAGCCGTTAACGCGCATAGAACCACCAATCAATTAATTAAGCAATCAATCATTCTCCTCACCTGCCACCGTAGCTATCCCCACCACCCTTGCCGCGGTCATCTTCTCCGCCAGCATCCCGCCGCCGCTTCCAGCAAACACCGTCGCACCCCCCTTCGTGCTTTGGCCATCTCTGGCACCCCCGCCGTCTACACGGCTCTTCCCGTCCCTCCTAAAATCCCCCGTCGCCCCCCACCGCGCCCCGCCCCGTGCCTCTCCCCGCGCCCCGCCCCGCGCCCCGCCCCGCGCCCCGCGCCCCGCCCCGCGCCCCGCCCCGCGCCCCGCCCCGCGCCCCGCCCCGCCGCCGTCCCGGCTGCCCCAGGGCCGCCCGGCTCGTTACTGCTGCGGAGGCGCCCCCGCGCCGCGAATATATCATTGGCAAGTCTCGGGCAATGATGCATAACGATTATATACGGCGCGTCGCACTATTGGGCAATGGATACTTGTGTTCCTGACAGCGCGCACTGGATCAAGCCCTGGGCACGTCGGCCCCAGCGCGGCGCCCTCCCCCTCCCCTCCTCTTGCCCGGCACGGCCTTCTGCGCAGCGGCGCCCGCCTGTGCATTATGCTTCAGCAGGCCTTGCACCACCGCCCCTGCCCCCGGCCCTTCCGCTGTGGCGCTCGCCGGCTTTTGTTGCCACGGTACTTGTACTGGTTTCGTGCATCCGAATTCTGTGACCGCGACGTAATTATTATTGTTGCAGGATTGCTACGTGAATAAATGTGGAAATAATATTTAATTTGTTTCTTTTGAAGAAAATAAGAAAGAGAATTATATTTTCGGGAACAAATGTGTAAGAGGTTATTTGTCCCGTAAGAGTAGTGTATATTACATGATGAGAGGGGGTGATGATTTTCCTTCATTTGAACTTGAGATCCCTCGCTGAACTACCTCGTAAGTTTTTTCTTCGGATATCTCTCTCATCAAGTCACAGTCACAGCCAGCACAAGCTTTAACCTGCTCTGATGCTAGTCCAGTGCATGTACAATATGTGTGTATGTATAGAAGGGTATGAGGGGCCACAGATGAGGAAGATCAGCTTTGGCGTTCATCTAGCTCTAATGAAAAAATAAAGACGAAGTACTCCCGATCAGAGCAGCCGGTCGGTTGAATTCTCCTCTGGAGAGTGGTTGAATTCAACCTAGCTCTGTAGCTAGTGTCGAAAATCCACCACTATTCGAACTCTAACTTCAGAGCCTCCCGGTCAACAATCATGCAGTTATGCGTAATAATGAATATGACACCTATTTCTAGATACCGGATAAATAATATTTCTGGTGTAATACATAAGATATTTAATTGCCTTGAGAGTGAAAAGGAAAAATATGGCAATAGTGGTAACGCGTAACTACTATAATACAAAAATTGTAATAAATTTCTGATTTGAATCTTTAGACGTTGTGCAAGTTTCGGTAGTTTTGATAGTATTCTGTTATTAGAAAATAGTATATATGGATGATGGCGGTAATTGCAAAGGGACGATTAGACCACGAGGAATTAAGTTGAACCTCTTTTAATCCCTACTTCTAGTTGTGTGAGCAGTCTAGTTGTGTGTCATCTTCTGAATTTCATATACCAATTCAATTTAGGAGTACATGACTCTGACCAGGCAATATCCATAACGTGCTTGTTTCAAAAGCTCTTTAAGCGCCATTCCTGCGCGCTGATCCAACGTGGTGACGCTAGATTGATTACTTTTGCATGATTTGGTGCAGAATAATTGGATCTTTACGTCACTGGTTGGACTGTATTTGTAAATGTTATTCTTTCAGAAAAATAGTTTTCAATAGACGAAGACATGGCTAGTTAAAATTCAAAAAATTAAGAGAAAAATTAGAAATTTAAGGGCATTGAGAGGGAGAATGTGAAAAAGAGATATTGGAGATAAAGATAGAGAACAGAAAAGGAGGTAATATAGTGGAAGAAACAAAAGCTGAAGGCCGAGTTTTGGGGTAATAAAGAATAACTCTGCGCTTGTTAATTGCAGGTAAGGGAGACATGTATTTACCAAATAGCTGTTACGTGGCCACGTTAATAATTTCGAGCACTCCACAAAAATCCTAAACTTTTGATGACCATCAGAAGCTGTACACACTGTTCACGAATGTGACACTCGAAACTCTTGAGTCTCTTCCGCACTTCAGTTGGAAAGCGCATGTCTCTGGGAGGCAATATTCGAGAGGAGGTCGCTGCGGGCACGTAGCGGGCGCAAATCGCTGGGGCGAGCACGTGCACGTACCTGCCGGCGACGGCGGTGCCTCTCCGGCCGCAGTCGCCCGTCTGCCTCCGAAAGCTGACGCCTCCCCCCACTGCCCTTCCCTGCCGCACTCCATCCCTCCCCAGCCCTCTCCCAGTCCTCTCTCAGCCCCCACACGCCGCCCCTCCCGCGCACACACACGCACACACACACACACACACACACACACACACACACACACACACACACACACACACACGTGACTGCTCGTACCGAACTTACCCCTAGACTGCCCTTATCTCCTGGCGCCCTTACCTCCAACCGCCGTTACCCCCAGCCGTCCTTACCCCCAGCCACCGTTACCCCCAGACCCCCTTACCCCTTGCCGCCCGTACCCCCAGCCGCCAATACCCCCAGTCGACCTTACCCTCAGCCGCCCTTACTCCCAACCGCCCTTTCTCCAACCACCCTTTCCCCAACCACCCTTTCCCCAACCGCCCTTTCCCCAACCGCCCTTTCCCCAACCGCCCTTACCCCAACCACCCTTACCTCAAAACACTCCCATCCGCCAACACTCGCCACCACCCGCTCCCATATACCCCGTCCGTCCTCATTGGCCACCAGCCGCCCCCGGCCACCCCCGGCAGCTCCCGGCCGCCCCCGGCCGCCCTCGGCCGCCCCAGGCCACCCCAGGCCGCCCCAGGCCGCCCCAGGCCGCCCCCGGCCGTCTCCCATCCGCCCCAACCAGCCCCCATCTCTTTGCCCCGCAATTCCCGTCTGTCACTGGCATCACCTCCACCACCCGCTCTCGCCTTCACCGCTCCCACCATTCGAAAGCGCCAAGCCGCCACTACGCCCTTGGTCGCCCTTAGCCTGCAAGCTGCCGCCCTCCCCTCGCCCTCAGCTCCCACACACCACCCTTGCCGCGCTCCATGCCCGTCACCATCGCATCAGCCTCAGTCGCAGCCGCATACTGCCCACTCCCTCTGCCCACGCTCCACCCACTACCCTTGCCACGCTTCTAGCCCGTCCCCCTCGCCTCAGCCTCAGCCGCTGCCGCCGCCCGCATCGCCCCACGCGAAGCGCGAGCGCGCGCGCGCCCGCGCACGCCGCCACTGTCCGAAGTAAATTGCTTAAATTGCGTCCTAAATCTGCCCTCACTTAATTCGGAAAGGGCGTTCCGTGCACGCGCCTCCGACGCCTCGGCCGCCCCATTCCTTCCCCTCCCCTCCCCCCGCCCTCTCCGCAGCCTCTCCACGCCCCGTCACTTCACGCTGCACACTCCGCGCTCGGACCCCACGCCACACCTCGCGGTTGCAGTCCTCACCTCTGCCCATCGACTCTCGCACACACAGATGAAGAAAACCGAGGAAATAGTTTTATAAGAGCAATGAGCCTGCTGTTGCTGAAAGAAAAGATCATTATTAGGAGCCGGCTTGTAATGAAATGTCTTTTTTTCACCTTAAAACAATGCCGTTCAGTATAGAAATTGGAATATTGGAAATTGGGAATTGGGAATTGGAATTAGGAATTGACATATTATTTTGCATTTTTTGTAGATTTCGACTAATAAGTCATTTTTACCTTTTTAAGTCATTTTTAATGCATTTTTGGCTGATTTCAATGCCATTTTAATGGTAATTACTTCACATAATATTTTCGAGATGCAAAAAATGTTCTTCATAGAATTACTTCGATTTGTTTGCTCAGAAATTGTTTTCGCAGCCACTGTGATGTAATTCTTCTGACGTATATCAGCGCCATTGCCGGTTCTTCCGATTTCGGGATAACTCTAAAGACAGAGATTTCCTGGTAAAGAGCAATCCAAACCAAAAGTTTTCAAGCGGAGTTCACTCGAACGAATGGAAGAAGCCTCGATTACAACAGTATCCAACAGGTTGATTTGTTCATCTGAACTGGTTATGATAAGATTTTGTTACGTCATTTTTCTTTGGTTTTAGGGCATTTTTAAAGCATTTGAAGATCATTTTATTGATCATTTTTGGCGTTATTTTAGGTCATCAAAATCCGCCCCTAATCATTATAAGTGCTCTGATGAAGCTATACGTGTGGACATTTTTGTTGTTGTACAGAAAGATATAAAATATATAAATAAATAAAATAAAATACACAAGTGGAAGAGAAAATATTATCACAATATTTTCGGTTTGTTTCTATTACATAATTTGTTGCCTAATGTTTTCTTTTTAATTATTCACTTTATTTCCAATTTTCAATGGTACTTGTACTCTGTTAATGAATGTGGTAAATCGTTTCGTTATTTAAATACTTGCAAGTGTCACTGGTGCAGGAATTTTGTGCTTTTAAAACCTTTTACTTTGCATGTGACTGAATTGTTCAAGTCCGTATCGAGTAACTAGAATTGCAGTATCAATATGAAAGCGTGTATAGTTGTACAATATATTTTTCAGTCACCAATGCACGTGATTTTAATGAAGGCATTAAACACGCAGCATAATATCCGCAATGAAAACGAATTTCTAGGAAAATCATAGTAATTTACTTCAATCAAACTCGCTCATGAAATATATCTACCCATATTTGCGTAATGCTTTAATTACTGTTATTCATTATCCAAACCAATTAACTTACCACGTAGATTACAATTAAAAACATGAGCTCATAAATACTCACGCATGGCATAATGGCATGTGGATAGCATTTCTAACGTAATAACTCTTGTATGCATAGACTGCACGGTATAGGCGATTCTCAAAAAGCCCCAGATAAACGAAACAGGACTTGTAGATGAAAAGTTTTGATTTGTAAACTATATTAAGGGTAAAAGAAGATATAAGAACATATTTTCTATACAAGATCAATTTCAATCGTTCAATAAATGCTGAAACAAACAACATGTTGGCAAATTAATGATTGCTGGAATAATTTAGAATATCATGAGCCATATCGCATTTAAAAACTGCCAAAATCTACTGTCACACAAGAGAACAAGACAAATTCGACAACACTTTATGAAAACCTACCAAAGGTCAGAATGTAGTTCAAAATAAACCTTATAAATCGCCTAAACATTATAAAATGACAACCGTTGACCGCTCTATTTGTTTTATCTAAATAGACACCACCAAAAACTCTAGAGAACAATACACTCCTATTATCTTTCAGCCTCCTAGTCCCAAACGTAGATACGTGCAGAACACAGGACTGCCTTTCAATTATACTATATTTTTTTTATTTTTATAAGAATGAATGAATTTGAGTAGAAAGCGGGAAACTAACCCTAGACACAGCTGAATGAGTTTTTCTCTAATTTTATACAATCAGAATACAGTTCTTTTAGAAAAAAAAAATATTTCAGAATGAAAGCATAAAAGTAAAGACAACATAATCGTAAAATGATAGTAATACGAAACTAGGAGTCACGTTTTCCAATTTCATTTTAAACGAAAAATTGCAACTTAGGTTATCGTAGAGTTATAAAAACAGAGGCCACTGCAGTAGTGAATTTAGTCATGAACTGATGGTACAATACATTTTGTTACTGCGTCATCGTAAATTCATGAAGCACTCACCAACAAAAAACACGAAAAGGAAACCAAAGTGCGTAAAAATGACAAAAATGATGCAAAGGTCTAGAAAAATAATCTAACAATTAAAAACGACAAAAAGTACTAAAAATGAACCAATAACTATACATTTCTATAGTCGTCATAAACACTCATTTACAAGTTAACAAGGTCTAGAATGCACCAATGAAAAGACGTCTTGTCATCAGAATCCGAGCCCTGCTGATGATCAGCGATGAGGCGGCGCCCTGCTGATGAGGCGGCGCTGATAATCAGGTGGCGCTGATGATCAGCAGGCATGCTGGCGACCTGACGAGAAGTGAGTAGGCCATGGAGCGCACCATGGAACCCTTATTTCTAACAAATTGAAACCGAACCCAATGCCAAAACTCAATTAATTTATCCAAGTAACAGAAACAATTTATATGTATTTTTATGCTTTTTTGTTTTCATTATTTTTGATGTTTTGATTTTTTATTTGTATTTATTTTATACTATTTAATTTATAGGACTTTATATGTTGATTTATAGAAGTGGATTTGATTTGTGTTAAAAGTAAATACATTTTTAATTGTTTTGAATGAAAAAAGTTATATTTCTGGGCGCTCCTGCTCTCCAGCGTTTTATCAAGGAGACGCGGACTCGCTAGCTTCCACGCTAGCTCTTCACCACTCTGCTCTGTGCTCGGCCGCTGCCGCGTGCCACTAGAGGCCCAAGATGGGGATGCAGTGGAATGAATACATGGAAATACCCAAAGAAATATTGAAGAAACGGAAGGAAGTTTTTCTGGGTGCACAAATCTCAGTCAATATGAATATAATTTATGATCAAAAGAAACCTCGGAATTATGTTGAGCTGTGTAAATGAGATGGTTATATTATGAGATATTATGATAATATTATTATAATATAACGATATATTTCTGTATTATAAGATAATATAAGATACTATAAGATGATATATTTCGTATAAAATATTTCTTTTTAAATTCTGTAGTGGCAGCGGATATTTTGTGGTAATCCTTGTTAAAATATACGGGTTATAAGAGATAACAACCACAAGATTTTAATATGATGGGAAATTTTTCCCATCATATTAAAGTTAAATTCACAAATTATCAAATGAATACCTACATCTTACTAGGAAGTACATGAATATTAAACTATTTAATAAGAGTACTAACCCAAGTAACATGGATTAAACATCTAGTGGTTGATATATCTTATAACCCGGATATTTTAAAATATTGCTAATTATAAGAAGCCTATGTTCAAAATTTCCAACAATTTGTCATCTACGTGAAAAATACTTGACTTCCAAGATGCGCGCAGCAAGAATTTCCACATCGTAAACGCTGTTCATTTTAAAGATGCAACAATGAGTGTTGCAATCGGTGACAAAAAATACCAAGGCAAATCCCATGAATTAGAGCACACGTTGATGAACCTAGAAAACTTTAAACTACCATTCAAATACAGTTTTATGTTAGTTTGTATTTACAAAAGACTTGTTTGGTCATCAAACTCCGAAGTTTCGAAAGTTACGTCGAACGCGTAAATTGTCTGAGAATGGCTATCTTTGATTCTCTTGAATTCTGCAACTCGTCAAGTAATTTTGTCATGTGCTGGAACTCCATATTTTCTGTCATTAGACAATTCTTAAGCATATTCTGTCGTCTTTATTTATAAAGATGATCAATTGGACACTGCCTGTTAATTCACTGGAAACGTTATTTCAGAAACACCCTGTACATTGGAGCGTTATCTTCGTTCGGAATCACACATTTTACCGCAGAATTAAATACTTCCAACAACCCGCGGTGGCAGCGGTGGCGCTGGGCAGCTATCGCGGTCCGGAGCTGCTTCGAGCCTGAAATATCGCGGCGTCCGAGGGGGAGAGGGGGTTGTAGAGTGGGCGGCAGTGGAGTGCGAGAGGACCGGGAACGGAAGTAGGATCGGCGTTCTCTCAAACGACGTCTCTCGACGACCGGCGAGCAATCGATTGCTACCGCCCACGCCGCTCGCCCTGCCCGATTGTCCATGCCCGCCCTGGCTGCTCCGGCCTGCGCGCCCCGCGTTCGCCCACTCTTTAACTCTGGTCCCGCCTCCCTCCCGCTCCTTCTCACTCCTGCCCCGCATTCCTCTGGTCCCTCCTCCCTCTCGCTCCTTCTCACTCTTGCCCTTTATTCCTCTCGCCCTTCCTCCCTCTCGCTCCTTCTCACTCCTGCCCCTGATTCCTCTAGCCCCTCCTCCTTCTCGCTCCTTCTCACTCCTGCCCCTGATTCCTCTAGCTCCTCCTTCCTCTCGCTCCTTCTCACTCCTGCCCTTTATTCCTCTATCCCCTCCTCCCTCTCACTCCTTCTCACTCCTGCCCCGGATCCCTCTAGCCCCTCCTCCCTCTCGCTCCTTCTCACTCCTACCCCTGATTCCTCTAGCTCCTCCTTCCTCTCGCCCCTTCTCACTCCTGCCCTTCATTCCTCTATCCCCTCCTCCCTCTCACTTCTTTTCACTCCTGCCCCGGATCCCTCTAGCCCCTCCTCCCTCTCGCTCCTTCTCACTCCTACCCCTGATTCCTCTAGCTCCTCCTTCCTCTCGCCCCTTCTCGCTCCTGCCCCGGATCTCTCTGGCCTCTCCTCAATCTTGCTCCTTCTCACTCCTGCCCCTGATTCCTCTAGCCCCTCCTCCCTCGCTCTTTCTCACTCCTGCCCCTGATTCCTCTAGCCCCTCCTCCCTCTCGCTCCTTCTCACTCCTGCCCGGATACCTCTGGCCCCGGCTACCCTTCACAATGGTTCCGTATGTCACTGCTCATGTTTGCCTCCACACATTCTCGCGCTCACTTACCCTTGCTCCACCTTCTCTGAGTTTGGCCAAATATCTTCTGCCATCGATCACTTTCGTTCGCTCTTTCATCATCATTTCCGTCCAATCTTGCCCATCCCCTCTCACCAGCTCGAACGTCCGCTCCGCTGGTCCATTCTCGCTCGCCCGCCCACTCTCGTCTGCACTATCCCTTCATCGTGATTCTGATGGTGGGAGCAGTATTGGCACGAGCATGTAATCGAGAGTAGTTCATAGAATTAGGAAATAAAGAACCCTTTAAATAAGCTAGGGAAGTGAAAACATTATTTCTTGAATATGATATGGTAGGAGAATGTTGATAATTGTCTATAAATCATGATAACTAATTATTTATTTGATTTCTTACTCACATTTCTTCATTTACAATTTATGTATATATGGATGTATGTGTGTATGAAGCTCTAAATATAACATGTGAAGCATTATGTACAATTAATGAAGTGTAATCAGTGTTTTTAGTGTTTTATGTAAATATTACTTTTTGAATCATATTTTTCACCTTGTATTACAAATCTTATTGTCACGTCCTGAATTTTCCGCTCTTTTCACATGAACGAAGCATGAAACATATGGATAAAGTAATTTTTTTTAATTTTTAATAATTTTGTAATATGTTTGTCGCAATAATAGCTTTGTTATTGCATTCTTTTATAGAAATATGATTAAGATACACATTGATTTGGTATTTATCCATTGTAAACATAACAATTTGTTTCCACGAATTTGTGTACAAGAAGAGCATAATCTCTAGCTACAGTCAGAACTATAAGAAGCATTAATTGTCAAATAAGGAATGTTATACTCAAATAAACCATCTTGCCCCAAATTAAATAAATATATTTTGATTACTACGAAGAACTATCTCATTTTTGGGCATCATAATAAGTCCGTGAACTGATTAACCTTTTATTCAAACGAGGCATAAGGAAAGCGAAGATATTTGTGAAGAAGCTAAGAACCAATTAAGATTATTGATGAACAAAAAGAAAGCGCAGCAAGTGCAAGGGCTATGAATATATTTTTTTAATATTACTTCGCTAGAAACTCCTTGAACAACAATGCATTGGTCAGTGTATATAGTGATGAGTAAGAATATCGACAATCGGATGTGACAAGCACAATACGAGAACACAAAAGAAGAAGATCAGGAAGCACGAGAGGAAGAGTTGGGAGAGTAAGCAGCATGGGAGTATTATTTATTATATGGGAGTACGGGTTTTGTGGGGTGTGCTTACTTCACCGCTTACCGCAATACCTCATTCGATTCGAAGTACCGCCATCTTTTTTATTAGCGAGATGGGCTCTTCGATGCATCTGACACAAGATTGTACGGTGCTTTAGTAAGAGGGAGCTATCGTAGAGGGATATTCACAAGATGCGGAACTCATTTAACTTAGTATAATTGATGTTGAATGATAGCTATACGAATTAGATAAGTACAAGTTAAACACCGTTTAATTGGAATGTAAATTACCGTAGGAAATTGAATGAAGTAGTTGATTGTTTGAATCAGCTGATAGGCAGTAAAGCTGTTGACAAGGCGTAGTTAAGGGGGACACTTATGCACCTTGAAATACACTATAAGTTATTGAATTGAGTATGAACTTGACATGCCATAAACTTATTTACATTATAAACACACTGAGAACACTTTACACACTAAAACACACAATTTGAGAATACACTTGGTATGTGCTAAATTCTTAAAAGAGAAAAAGAGCATCAACGGTATTGACACTCAATTTATGTCAGCGTGGCACCAGACGCGCTTTGAGAGGTCCCCGGCTTGGGAGCTGGCCCGGCGGTTGGGGGGGGGGGAGTGACGGTTCCGAGCGACGAGAGCCGCCAATGAGCGATCTGCTTTTGGTTGTTATAATTAGCAAGCATTAAGCTACATTAGTTTATATTTAAAAAGAAGATGCGTAAGCATATGACGAAATAAAATTGAGAATTCTAGTGAAGCATATACCGCTAATATCAGATACTGATTGCGTTTCTTTGCGGAGAATTATGAACATCTCATTGCCGGCCGAGGAGATGTACGTGAGCTGAGGTTTGAAGAACCTCAGGCGAGACGCAGATGCGCGGATATTGTGTAATCTTCCGCAACTGTGGCTGAGTCTGAACACTATGTATGAATGATTAAACATGGGAATGCAATTAGCGTTATAAATCTGTACAAAAATAGGTTGCTGATACATTCAAAGAAAGATTTTGAAGAGGGGAAAAAGAATGAAGAGAGTAAAATGCAGTGAAAGTGGAACAACAACCCAGTAAACGATCGACAAATTCGAAAAACGATTTCGTAATCCGAAAAGGTAATGCATAGCCAAAAGCACAAAAGCGTGTTGGGATCCCCCCTGAAAAAATTGTTCAGATTTTGTAAATGCGAACTCGTTAACAAACATTAATTATAATAAAGAAAATTGTTGTACATAAACAAATGAAAAGTAATAAATTGCTTATAAAACTGAAACATTCATTATATTTTCTATTTTAATTCACTTTTTAATTAATTGGCTGTAAATACAATTTTTTTGTTTAGTTTCTTATCGCATCAATCACGAAATTTTTTCTACTCTTGAATAACAAAAATAGTATTATTTGTGTATTTTTTGGAGAGTGGAACCTCCAATCGTTCCTAAGCAACAATTTACGAGACAAAGTCGATTTTACTTTGCAAATGTGTTCACATTCTTCATGCTTCAGTAGCTAGCCATGCGCGTAGCTAGAACAGAAAGTGAGTCTGGCACGAACGAATACCTTCAGAGCAAGGCGACGATAAATGCGTTTTGCGTAACTATTATCTGAGTCATCTCTTTCAAATGGATCGCGTGCATTACTTTTCAGTGGGAGTTGGTGGACTCATACAAGCATGTACACGTGAGATCATTCACCTTATGCGAGTCGGCAGCCAGCAATTCACGCCACCATGGAGTGCAAACGGTTTTATTCAAACTTGGCTGCTTTGTGGAACTTTCCCACAATGTGCATATTATCTGTCGTCCGCAGACCTGCAAAGTGCAACTCTCCAATCTATGAAAAGTAATATGAAGCTGTGCTTTCCATGCACGGATGCTGAAAGAAGTTTTACTATTGTGTACTTGTATGCATTTTCTCCATTTGATTAATCATTAAACAGATTATCACGTTTTATCCGACTTTTTTTATGTAGTATACGTTTTATGTAGTATCGTTCTCAGGAGTATATCAGAATTGTGAAAATTAATTTTAATTTCTCTCTAGTATGTTTTGAGATTTATTGACTTATTGAAGTACCTCATGATCACCACATCGTAAATATCCTCTTTGATCATAAAACTCACATTTTCCCACAGTACACGGTAAATACTGTGCGAAGAAATTTGACCTCCATCAGTCATTAATTCGTACTCAACGAACGGCGCCGGTCGCCATCGAAGGTCTGCCGTTAGAGCGCAGGTCATGCGAATTACATACTACATGGCTGTCTAGCTTGCATGGTCAAGGGTTCCAACTAAAACTCTTAATGTTGTTGCGAACCATATTTATATAACTTGGACGATCCACACCTGACTTCCCAGTATTGTTGATCCCTGGAGTTTGCCCGGCTGCTCTAAAACTGAGAGGGGAGGGGGGCATGCGTGATATCAGGCCGTACCATGCATCACGCATTAAAACACATTGGGATGATTTTGGATTTCCGAATTTATCAGAAAAACTTCTTTAACCTACACCTAACTTATTTTTATACTAAAGGGACGTTAACCCTGGCGGGGCCCGTACGCTAGGTGCCTAATGTTCCCTCCCGACTTCCTTGGAGGGGACTTTCAATTTTGGCTAATAACCTTTCTTGGGCCACAATAAATAGTTCCGCGGCCCGCGAGTTGGACTCCCCTGAGCTAGACACTCCGCAGATTACAGTGCGTTGCATAATCGGCAGTATGAACTGCTCGTCCGCCGCAGCAGCCAGGAGGGCGGAGGGGCTTGGGGACGGGGATACGAGTTGGGGGGCGCAGGTAGTAACGTAACTCCTGAGACCTTAGCGATCCTGAAAACTCCCCTTCAAAACGTTTTTAACCCTTATACTCCGTTTGGAATTAATATTTGAGACAAGACTCAAAAGAAAGAATATTCAAATCAGTAGTTATACCGATTTTAACATATTCATCAGAGACACTAAATGAAACAAAAAGCATGCAACATCAGCTAGAAGTGGAAGAAATGCGTGTGTTGGGGAACATTTTTATACAAACCGTTTTTGAATAGAGAAAGAAATTATAACATTAGAACACCACGTGGAATTAGCCCCATCTACGAGTGTATAATATCACGTAGGAGAGAATGGAATCAACACATTGATAGAATGGATGAAGACAGAATTGCAAGGGTCTGGAGAGACAATAGACCTGTGGGAAGAAGATATCACGGAAGATCGAGGCGACGATGGCACGAAAGTTTTGAACAGGCCTATGGCCTACTAAGAAGTACTTTCGGATCTTTTTTTTTACCTCAGGGACAAATAATGTTTTGCAACATTTTGAAAATGATTCACATAATACTTCTCCCTTTAGATAATCTATTTATGTCCAGTTTTACGTGAGTTGTAAACTTTTCAGTTGTAAATAATTCGATTTTTATGTGGCTGGGGTCAGAAATGCCACATAGACCTCTTAATTACAAAATAAAAATTCTTCAAACGTGTCTATTTCCGTTTTGTAGTATTATATTGCGGTTTCTGTCTGATAATTTGGTGTACTTTTCTATTAAAATTTGGTAGCTCTGTTTCAAACATTCTCATGCTGGTACGATACTATACATAGAAAAATTTTACAATACTTTACTGGTTAAAAGATAAAATAATTCCAAATACCGATTAATAAATAATAATTGTTAAACATGGCAGAGTTACGCCAACTCCCTTTACAATCGTGTATTATAGTTATGAGGATATGCTAGGATATTTTTCTGGAACAAATCTTTTTTATTTAGTACGATATATTTTTAATTTGTTTACTGGGGGTCCGTGAGAATGGTAGTGAGGGAGTGAGGCCTTGAAAACAGGAGGGCACGAGGTCGGGAGGGTGGGACGATAAGAGAGCGTGAGGACGAGAAAGTGACGGTCTGAAGAGGAAAGGTCGTGTGGTGAAGTGTGAAGAGTAGAAAGAGCATAAGATATGAGGACATATCGTGAGTGTGGAGCGGAGGGTCCAACAACGAACATAAGCGTTAGAGCAGGAAGTGCATGAAGAAATGGAGTGTGTGAGAACAAAGAGGACATTGAGGCAGGAAGCTTGTCTGGGCGATGAGACATGAGGCTGAGAGGGAATGTAGTAGGCTGAATGAGAGCAGATGAAAGCTGTGGGTATGAGGGCCGTAGTTATAGAGTGTGATGAGGAAGTAGCATGTGAAAACATGCTGTTTTGTGGTTATCGTCATGATAGGTACCTACATGGTTGGTAGTGACGGACAGGATAGTAGACGGAGCATAGTGTTACCAGATTCTGCGATTGGTGTTTGAATATCCATATTTATTTATATTGCAAATAAAGTTATTTTCTTCACAACCACATCCCATTTCACAAACGCCACCTCGTACAATCATCTATTTCGCACAATATCTCCGACTCGACGACAACCCATGGCCTCCAACACGCCACTTCCATATAGCTTTCCCTCTCTCACTCGATCTGCATTTACAGCACGTCTACCTCCACCCTCACTCCATTTACATTTCCTCCAGTTCCATTTCCACTTCTGTTCACCACAGTTTGCCCCAACACACCTCGTCAATCCCTGTTCCACCTCCTCTTCCACATCCATTTACGACCGCCAACCCGGTTTCTCACCACCTCTCCTCCACCTCCACCCCTCCCGCTGACCGCGCACCGCGGCCTCCACCACGCCGCACCATTTCGGCACGGATCCGTTATGACGTCATATCTCAGGCTCTACACTCACCTGCATTTAGACATGCATTCCACCCTCACAGTTCCTCCAGTTCCATTTCCACATCCTCAGTGTCACAGTCACCACTTGCCCCAACACTCAACTCCTGTTCCACCTCCTCTTCCACATGCACATTTACGACCGCGGTCATTCTCGCGGCCTCCACCACGCCGCACCATTCACTCGGCACGGATCCGTTATGACGTCATATCTCAGGCTCTACACTCACCTGCATTTAGACATGCACGTCCACCTCCACCCTCTCTCCATATACAGTTCCTCCAGTTCCATTTCCACATCTGCATTCAGTGTCACAGTCACCACTTGCCCCAACACTCCTCGTTAACTCCTGTTCCACCTCCTCTTCCACATGCACATTTACGACCGCCATCCCGGTCATTCTCACCACCTCTCCTCCACCTCCACCCCTCCCGCTGACCGCGCACCGCGGCCTACACCACGCCGCACCATTCACTCGGCACGGATCCGTTATGACGTCATATCTCAGGCTCTACACTCACCTGCATTTAGACATGCACGTCCACCTCCACCCTCTCTCCATATACAGTTCCTCCAGTTCCATTTCCACATCTGCATTCAGTGTCACAGTCACCACTTGCCCCAACACTCCTCGTTAACTCCTGTTCCACCTCCTCTTCCACATGCACATTTACGACCGCCAACCCGGTCATTCTCACCACCTCTCCTCCACCTCCTCACCGCCTCCTCCCGCTGCCCGCGCACCGCGGCCTCCACCACGCCGCACCATTCACTCGGCACGGATCCGTTATGACGTCATATCTCAGGCTCTATACTCACCTGCATTTAGACATGCACGTCCACCTCCACCCTCTCTCCATATACAGTTCCTCCAGTTCCATTTCCACATCTGCATTCAGTGTCACAGTCACCACTTGCCCCAACACTCCTCGTTAACTCCTGTTCCACCTCCTCTTCCACATGCACATTTACGACCGCCAACCCGGTCATTCTCACCACCTCTCCTCCACCTCCACCCCCCCGCTGACCGCGCACCGCGGCCTACACCACGCCGCACCATTCACTCGGCACGGATCCGTTATGACGTCATAGCTCACGCTCCACACTCACCTGTACTTACACATGCACGTCTACCTCCACCCTCACTCCTTACACAGTTCCTCCAGTTCCATTTCCACATCTGCATTCAGTCTCACAGTCACCATTTGCCCCAACACACCTCGTCAATTCCTGTTCCACCTCCTCTTCCACATGCACATTTACGACCGCCATCCCGGTCATTCTCACCACCTCTCCTCCACCTCCACCCCCCCGCTCCCGCTGACCGCGCCCCGCGCCGCACCATTCACTCGGCACGGATCCGTTATGACGTCACATCTCACGCTCCACACTCACCTGCATTTACACATGCACGTCTACCTCCACCCTCACTCCTTACACAGTTCCTTCAGTTCCATTTCCACTTCTGCATTCTCAGTCACCACTCGCCCCAACACACCTCGTCAATTCCTGTTCCACCTCCTCTTCCACATGCACATTTACGACTGCCACCGCCGCCAACCCGGTCATTCTCACCACCTCTCCTCCACCTCCACCCCCCGCCCCCGCTGACCGCGCCCCGCGCCGCACCATTCACTCGGCACGGATCCGTTATGACGTCATATCTCTCGCGGGCGCGCGCGGGAAAGAATGGCGGGCGGGGCGTGGCGGGGGGCGGAGCAGACAAATTAAAAACATAAATTGCCAGCGCCGCGCTGCCGCAGTAGCCGCTCCAACCGCACACGCTCGCGCGTGGCCTCGGGCGCGGCCGAAACTGCCCTCGCGGAGGACCACGGGTGCTCGGGGACGCGCGGCGCGATGACGGCTGGGCGAGCGGAAACGGCTCCAGAGCGCGCTCGGGTAGGCGGTGGAGGATACGGCGGAACGGCAGGTAGCGCTCGGCGCGGATTGATGGTGAAACCTCGCTTCTAGGCTTCTAAAAAATGTATTTGGTCGTGTTGGTTGTTGTTGCGTTTCAGAGGTGATAACTTTATACTCGTACTCTTATAAAGCGTGTTGCGATGTTTCCATGAAGGGAAAGACCGGGAGCGGTAGCTCAGTGCATCAACTAATGTCACAGTAGCGCCTCTGGCCGTGAGGACCTAGGTTCGAGTCCTCACGGCCGCAGGATTTTCGATACTAGTTTGTCAGCAAGGTCGAATTCAGTCGCTGTCTGGAGGAGAATTCTAACGGCCGACTGCTCTGATAGGTAGTTTTCCGTGTTTTTTCCCATCAACACCAGGCGAATGCCGGGGCAGTAGCCTAACAAACGGGACACGGAAAGCGCGCGATCTTTCCTTTATCTTCCTTGTCCTATCCTCTCCTCTTACACACACACTAACATGCACTACACTCCCACATATTCCGGGAGACTGGTCGGGAGCTTAGAGCGTGTCCCGGCTGGGGCGGTGCTCCGCTGGTGGGAGAGTCATGGTTAGGGGGAAACCCCACTAGCCGACGGTAGGTCGGCGCCGGATCTCATTATCCAGCGGGGGAAGGTCACCTCTATCTCCCGGGGGGGGGGATGCACTACACTTACGGGACTAATGAATGGAGCCGTTGACGCGCCCGGAAACACGAAAAAATCAATCGATCAAAACATCCATGAAGAGAACTCCATCTACCACCGAATATACAATATATAACACTAAATGAACAAGAAAGGGTCGACTGTTGTCAATATTCACATGCCGGTTTCTTCTTAGCATTTTACCCATTTGAGACTTTTAATTATTTTGTATATCCTTTTTTCACTCAAATTTGTAGGTTTTTCGTTTGTTTATTTTTCGTTTGTTTTTTGTTGTTGTTTTTTGCTGGAAGCCTTGACACCTACCAAGACAGATACCGGTCGACTGACCGTTTGCTTACTTCTTCGATTTTGTGTGGAAAAATTGAGGTATATTATACTCTGTATTTTTAAATATGCGGGACATTCGTATTGACGACATTCGTATTGGACATACAATTGCTAAGGTTGTAATAATAGAAAGTAACTCAACAATAGAGACCATTAAAATGTACTAATAAATGGATAATAAATATTGAGTATATTTTGTTAATTGTGGACGCTTTCGTGCATGCAAGTACTTGCCTGACATCTGACGTCTGCCGTCCAGTAGAACTACTGACGCTCCTCACAACTCGCCAGATTGCAAGTCTAAACGTTTACGCCACTGCGCGATAAAAGTTTGTTATATCGGTGAAGCAATAGTTTTCCAGGAGTGATAAGTGAAGGTTCCGGAGCACAATATTTCGCAGGTCGGGGCTTAGTGATATTAAACTTGAACGGGTATTGAGAGTTACAATGATTTACGCGTGAGTGATGATCTCTTACGCGATCCGTGCCGAGGAAATAGTTTCGCACGCTGGTGGGAATGGCGACCGATTTTTGTCGTTAGTAGTGGTGGAGGCGTAGGTGGTGGTACGACTCACGGGTAATGTGGGTTGTGAATCGTAGTGAAGAAGTTGGAAAAAGATATGTCGATGAATACTGAGAGTTTTGATAGCTGTAAGTTGACATTTTTTGAGCCAGAAATGGGGTTGCAGGTTAAATAGATATGAAGTTGAATGAGGGTGGATATGATGCGTTGTACTTATTTAGGCTAATTAGTAATAATTGCCATGTTTAATTACGTTAATCATTATAATTCGAACGCTGTAAAAACGTGTTCAAAAGCTATAGTATACTATAATAAACCTCTCACGATGTGAATATAAAGTGCCAAGAAATGTGTACACAGACACACGTCCGGATTTACAAAACTTTTTTTTACTGCTATTGACATAAATTACATAAATGTGAATTAGTAATACGCTGTCGACAACCCAATTTTCGCAATGAATGATTTTTTCAGGAACGGTATATGAGAAGAAGATATGCAATCACATTTGACAGTATTAAGTTGGGGAAAATGAGTCCTTGCAGAGAATTGAAATGGGCATTAATGCAAAGAAGGACATTAGAAGTGTGAATTTATTTACATTTACTTTATAATTCTAATATTTTCTTACCAATTTTTGAAGAAAATCGAGTTTAAAACGCCTTCGAGAAACATATTGCAAAAAAACATAGTAATTGCAGCATAAAACCCTGCACAAAAAAGACTGTTAAAAATAAGATTTGAACTATGGAGTGTTCTTATGATATCTTGAAATTTAAATTGTGAAACTTGAAGATGGTAAGGACGCAAACACTTCTGTGAGCAATTTAAACAATGTCATTGGAATTCGACCACCGTATGAAATCAGTTTATGTAATGTCAACCAAAAGACTATTATGGCAGACTTATCATATGTGGTATACATAAGCCATGGACTAGCTCATGGACGAGACTACCGAGTCAGACATAAAAACGAACAATAATATAATATGAAACTTTTTTACCTTAATGAATACTGTAATGAATAAATGGTTATAGTGAATGTCAAAGATCGCAAGAATTCTTGCAAAAACAGAATATTTGCTTTGAGGTTTAATAAAAAATATTGTATTCGTGTTTAGTGATACTTTGTTTAATAATAAACATGTTTAAAGATGTGAACGGAAAACTTTTTAATACCATGAGTAATTATCCTAAAATTATATTTATCACATAAAGTAGCAAAATCGTAGACTATGATATCTTTGTGCCGAATTTTATAGAACCACTTTAATCACAATCCGCTGCACTTAAGAGGATTTTAAGGTTTTCTGTGCAATTGTGAAAGTGGAAAAAATAAAAATGATGTGAATGAATTTCTTACGTGAAGAAGTCGACAGCGGCCCACAGGGCGTTGGGCGAGTGGCAGCGCAAGCCGTTGACGCAGCGCCTCCTGAATTTTTCACCTCAACCGCAACCCCCGCGTCACATGCGGAAAGGACCCGTCTGTGGCCCACCATCTGCCTCCATCGCGGTCGTCCCCGCTGCCTCTGCCTATGACGGAGCCACCGCACCCGCCAAACCGCTGCCTCCGGCGGCGCCGCCACCGTCTCCACCACCGCCATTATCATCACCACAACCATCACCACACCGACTGTAACCATCACCACTATCATAACCATCACCACCTTCATACCAGTAACCATTATCACCCCCATAACCATTACCACCTCCACCGTCACCACCATAACCCTCCTCTTCATCATCACCACCATCACAACCATCCCTACCATCACCGCCTCTACTACCACCCACACCGCAACCATCATCACCACCACCACCTGCCCTGCTGCCTTCCTCTTCCCTGCCACCATCACTGCTGCCTTCATCTTCTCTGCCACAATTGCCTTCTCCTCTGCCGCCACCACCACTACCACCACCATCACCTCCTCCACCGTCACCACAGACGCCACCACCTTCTCTGCTTTCACCGTCATAACCGCCGCCTCCGTCAACTTCCACCACCACTGCCTCCGCCGCCACCGATACCACCATCTCCTCGGCCATCACCATCACGATCATAATCACACCTCTACTACCAGAGGCAAGTCCACCGACTTTACCTCTGTCGCTGCCGTTGCTGTCGCCATCTCGAACGTTGGTAAACACAGAACGCAGACGCACATTTTTATCAACGCTCTACCATTCTTATGATTCAACGGAGACAAGGTCCTTGCCTCGCCTTCTTCACGTCTTTTTATGTATATGCTCAAACTTAGTATGTTGAAGGCTCGCTCATATGGGAAAGCCTTCAAAAGACGGACAATCATCATTTCAAACGATTTTCAAGACCATCACTCTCGATAATTCTTATTACATAATTACAACCTCTACAAATCTCATTCTGGCAGTTGTTATTGCGGTCGAACGGCTGCCGAATTAGTCACCATGATCTCGATACAAATTACTACTGAACGATCTTCATATAAAAAATACCTTCGACACTTTTTCCTCATTGTGGGACCGAGAGCGGTAGCTCTGTGCATCAACTGATGTCACTGCAGCGCCTCTGACCGGGAGGTCCTAGGTTCGAGTCCTGACGGTGGCAGGATTTTCGACACTAGCTTTTCAGCTAGGTCGAATTCACTCGTTGCCTGGAGGAGAATTCTAGCGGCCGACTGCTCTGATCGGTAGTTTTCCGTGGTTTCT
The DNA here is from genome assembly GCA_011170035.1 of Teleogryllus occipitalis. Taxonomy (NCBI): domain Eukaryota; kingdom Metazoa; phylum Arthropoda; class Insecta; order Orthoptera; family Gryllidae; genus Teleogryllus; species Teleogryllus occipitalis. Next base: position 175,575 of record BLKR01001600.1, on the reverse strand, counting down.
CCGATCAACACCAGGCAAATGCCGGAGCAGTACCCTACCAAACGGGCCACGAACCGCGCGCGATCTGTCCTTCCTCTTCCTTGTCCTATCCTCCCCCTTACACACACACACACACACTTACACTAACATGCACTACACTACCACATATTCCGGAAGACCGGTCGGGAGCTTAGAGCTTGTTGGCTGGGGCGGCTGGGGCGGTGCCCCGCTGCCGGCAGAGTCCTGGTTAGAGGGAAACCCTACTAGCCGACGGTAGGTCGGCGCCGGATCTCGTCATCCAGCTGGGGAAGACCACCGCCATCTCCCGAGAAACAAACATGCACTACACTAACGGGACTAATAACCAAAGCAGTTGACGCGCCCGGAATCACGAAAAAGCCAAAACCAAACCAATCCTCATTGTGGACCATTGTGCGTCGCAGCGCCGACTCTGCTCTGCCACTCTGCTGTCAAAGAGGTCTCCTGGGACAAAGAACGAGATTTATATACATGAGTGAAAACCCTTGCTGGGAGTCAGTGACGAAATTTTTGGTAACCTCGCTGTGCAAAATAAAGCTCAGTTATGATTTTTTAATTGTTGCTGTAATGTGTCTTCTACGGAAGAGAAACTCTTGGCTGTAGTGATATTTAATGCCGTGAGGGTGGAATGAACATTTTCAAGATGTATATATTAAGAATATTCTAGCATACGTCCACGTGCAATTAAAATGTTCTTAATTTTTTATGTGTTGTTCAGTGATATTGCTTTTATTTTGTTTCTGTACGCTTTCGTATGACACTGGTATTAATTTTTTCGGGGTCATTTGTACATATCTTTTAAACTAATATTTTTAAACAACACTTGTAAAAATGCACAAATATTCTCATATTTGTCCAAAAAGAAATTTAACCACGTAGGATGCAACGAAAAATCAGCATTTTTTGTCATATATTTCGAAAATTTTCATATCAATTCTGAACGTTTCATTGATTGATTGTTTGATTTTTTCGTGTTTCCGGGCGCGTCAACTGCTTTGGTCATTAGTCCCGTGAGTGTAGTGTATGTTTGTTCTCGGGAGATGGCTGTGATCTTGCTCCGCTGGATGGCGAGATCCGGCGCCGACCTACCGTCGGTTAGTGGGGTTTCCCCCTAACTAGGACTCTCCCACCAGAGAGGAACCGCCCCAGCCGGGACAAGCTCTAAGCTCTTGACCGGTCCCTCGGAATATGTGGTAGTGTAGTGCATGTTAGTGTAAGTGTGTGTGTGTAAAGGGAGAGGATAGGACAAGGAAGAGGAAGGACAGATCGCGCGCGGTCCGTGGCCCGTTTTTTTAAGGTACTGCTCCGGCATTCACCTGGTGTTGATCGGAGAAACCACGGAAAACTACGGATCCCGACCGGTCTCCCAGAATATGTGGTAGTGTGGTGCATGTTAGTGTAAGTGTGCGTGTGTAAGGGGAGAGGAGAGGACAAGGAAGAGGAAGGAAAGATCGCTCGCGGTCCGTGGCCCGTTTGTTAAGGTACTGCTCCAGCATTCTCCTGGTGTTGCCTGAGTTGTTCCTGAGAAATCACGGAAAACTACCGATCAGATCAGCCGGCCGTTACAATTCTCCCCCAGACAGCGACTAAATGGACCTGGCTGACTAGCTAGTGTCGAAAATCCTGCCGCCCTCAGGACCTCCCGGTCAGAGTTCATAATTAGATACATCTGGATGTATATATATATATATATATATATATATATATATATATATATATATATATATATATATATATATATATATATATATTCATATATATATATATATATATATATATATATATATATATGAATGCAATACTGTGCAATAGGTGTATTAGAGATTAAAATAAAAACAAATTTATTCCATATACTCAGTCAAAAATGTGAGTTTTTTCAGTGGAGGAAGATAGAGTCCAATAATTTCTCCTAGTTAACATAAGAGGCCGTATTTTGTTTTGCCTGGTTAACATAAGGGGCGAAAATTAAAACAAATAACCAAGTTTTCAAATGCAATCGCACGTACCTATTAAAAATTATGATGCTTTCAGGTCTACTTCGCATAACTTTCGATGTATTCTTCGATAACTGAAATTATTTAGTCTTGAAATATTAAGAAAATTACTTTTCCTAACCCACGTTCTATACATTTAAATAATGAAGGTTTCATAAATCATCATCTGGTTCTATAAAGGTACATGTACATGAACATCAATTCTGGCGTTTCTCACAGGGCAGACGGACGGATGGTTTGGACAGACTTCTTGCTGCAGACGGTGCTTTTTCATTGACACGCGGACTGTGTGGTATTCTGACTATACAACCTATTAGAAGTAGTAATTTACTACAATCAAATTATTAAAATGTAGTAATTTTGTAAATAATGTAGTAATGTTACATTATACATATTTTATAAAGTTTTTATTTTTATTTATTTATTGTATACTGGCCCCCCAATACAGTTTTTCTGTCACAAAATCGTCGTTTTCTTACTTCAACTATACAATACGTTCATTTTACTACGTAAATAGTATGCGAGAGAGTAATAATTCAGAAATAATTTAAGTATAAAAGAACATGTAATTTATTTTAATTTTAATTTGATTTAGGGGAGAATGGCAGTGATGATGCTACCCCTTTGACATTCCCAGAGTTCATTTCCCGTCATACACTCCCGTGCAGCGGGTTGCCTAGACAGAATTACACCACGGCGCATGTTGCTTAATGGAGCAGAAAGCTTCCACGCGCTCTGGAGACCATTTCCGGTGACCTTTTGGAAACCAATAGCCGTCAAAGAGGTTATTAGCCTCACGCACCTGGAAGAGAAAGCTTTACCCCTGTCAAAGCCACATAGCACAAAGTGCCAAATGTTAATAATCATCCGGAGAGAACTCCAGCTTCCTCTCGGCCATAGACAGTCGCTCTGACATGTTTATTTGTCAGCTAATTTACGAGAATAAAATGTTCTCTAATTATAGAGCTTAATATGAATTTACAAAGGCAAATGAAATCACAGACTTTGTATTTACATAGAGGTTTAATTTGTGAAAGTGTTCACTTTTATTGCCCTTGTTGCTTGTTATTTAAAAACACTCATTAGGCTCGGTCATTCGCTACATGAAACCAATTACCACGCTTTTTTAAAATTTTCATTTTCCCCCTTTTTTATTACACGGACTAATATGAGTGACTGTGCGGTCAAATAATTTGACAGGCCGCAGGCGAGGCGGCAAAGAGCGACGTACAGCGCTAATGAGATGAAAAGCTCTGACGGCGGGCAGTCGGATTAGGCGAGGGTCGCAGCGGGAGGAGCAGAGGAGGAGGAAGTAGCGGAGGCGGTGTGGGGCATGGGCAGGCGTGCCGGTGGAGTTGGAAGTGGTGATGGAGCATATGTAGGATATAGTGGATGTGGAGGTTAGGGGAGGTGTAGAGAATGTGATGAATGGAGAATACGGAGACGGTGCGAAGTGATGGAAGAGAAGGATGTGATTATTATAGAGATAGTGAATAAAGTGGAAAATGTGCAGATGTGAAGACCTTGGAAATGTAGAAAAGGTGCAAATGTAGAAAATGTGAAGACTGTGGAGACTGAGGAAAATCGGATATTGTGAAAAATTGAACAGTATGGAAAATAGGAGAGAGTAAAAAATTGGAGAGAGTGAAAAATTGGAGAGAGTTGAAAATTGGAGAGAGTAGAAAATTGGAGAGAGTGGAAAATTGGAAAGAGTGGAAAACTGGAGAGAGTGGAAAATTTGAGAGAGTGGAAAGTTTGAGAGAGTGGACAAGTGGAGAGAGTGGACACGTGGAGAGAGTGGACACGTGGAGAGAGTGGACACGTGGAGAGAGTGGACAAGTGGAGAGAGTGGAAGAGTGGAGAGAGTGAACAAGTGGAGAGAGTGAACAAGTGGAGAGAGTGAACACGTGGAGAGAGTGGACAAGTGGAGAGAGTGGAAAATGTGGATGATGTGAAAAATGTAAAAAATGGGGATGATGTGAAAAATGTAAAAAATGGGGATGATGTGAAAAATGTAAAAAATTTGGATGGTGTGAAGAATGTAGGAAATGTGAAGAAATTTGAGTGTGTGAAAAAAGATATGTATGTGGAAAATGTGAAGGATGTGAAGAATATTATGGGAAATGAGAATGTGAAGGAGAGAGCATGTAGAGGTCAGGCAAAATGTGAGGGAGGTGGAGGAGTTGAAGAATAGAGAATAGTTGGAAAATGATGTGTAGAAGACAGCGGAGGGAGAGGGGCAAGCAAGCGGTTGGTGAAAGTTGGGTCAGTGGTGGTTGGTGAAAGTTGGGTGCGCAGTCGGTGGTGGCTGAGTGGTCACGAGGAGGATTTTGTCCTTGTGCGAGGAAACGCGCCGGCGGCGACGCGAGCGCTGCAAGAGGACTCGCGGCCAACTAAAATGCTTGATCATCCCCCTGAGAGATCCGGGTGGTGCTGCATATGTTGTGAGTACAGAGATAAGAGTGCTATGATTATGCAATACCTAATCACTTCGTTGTAATATCGTTATTATTTAAATGGTGATGCCTTTTTTCTCGCACGTCACTAGCATAATATAGAGAAATTGCGTAATGCTGCAACAAAAGACGGTGATTCGGAAGAAAAATATTTCTTATATAGTATTTTTATTCCTATACTAGTTAGTTTACTTCCTCTAACACGTTGTATTACCTATAGTTCGAAAAGCAAAAATATACACAACTAACCTCCATTTCATTCCACGCAGAAATTTAAAACTACTGGTGCTACAACAGGACATACTTTCTCGCCTTATTAGCTGCAGCTACGTAATATTGCAATATTGCATTTTCTGCGCTTCTAACACCTCAGCCATGATTTGAAAATATCCAATTCAACCAAAAAGTGATTTGCTGCCAGCGCAGTGTAGTCAAAACTATGTACATTTGCTTGGCTAATAATTTCAATACATTAATAAGAATATGTGCAATAGATATCAAAATAATTATGCAAATTATGACTGCTCACACGTGAGTTACCTTTCGTCGTATTTTCGAAATTTTCACATATACTTTAGATCATAAATACATTTAAAATCAAGTAATCACAATGCCCTACTGTTCATTTTAATAAAGATAACATCATATGAATATGTAGCCGTCAAAATGACGCCGTTGGTCGTTCTAGTGTTAAGTTAATTTATTACAGTCTTTTTATTTATTGACGACTCAAACGAAGCGCAGGAAATTAAAATTGAAGATAGTATGCTTGTAATATCGACCACGATGAAGTACCTCAAAAAATACTATTTTAAATGAGAGTAAAATCTCTGTTTTTCAAGACTAAAAACAATTTGGCCCATACCAGCCTTATATTTTATTAAAATATACTTAAATTAGTACAGGCTCTTATAGAAAAACTTTCGGTGGCATAGTGTTCTTTAAGTTATTGAAGAAGTTGTTCTGTGAATGTACCTTTTTCTTTTATTCAATACGCCATATCTTTTTGAAGTGTTCAGATGATATTAAATGGTATATAAAATACCTCACCGGGCATTCTGAGGAGTTATTTATAAAAATCTTCTGCAAAATTCTTTGCAAACGGAAATACTGGCTCTCGACCTGAGTCAAACCACCACCAGCTGAACTAAATAAAGGAGATGTATCTTATCACCACCACCACCTTGACGTTCCACAACTAGTAGCTTCTCAAATATCGATGCATCATTAGTACGAAATTTCTATTACGATTTGCGGATTGCTTAAAAAGATATTTATCAACACATTCAGAATACACGCTGAATAAAAAGTAAAAAAAGAGTAGTAAAAATGAAATGAAATGTCTTTTATTACCTATGTCGAGAAAATTTAGACTTGAGAAAATGAGACTAGCACCATATTTTTTCAGTCTCCAGAGGTTGTGAAAAATAATTGATGATGTTTACGAATAATGAAAAAAAACTATTGAGAGAATCTAATAGTGCATAAAATATCCAAAAATAGCAGTTGATGCTCTTTTCATTTTTTACCTAAAACAATAATTTTGAAGAATTATCATTTCTTCATTACTCATTTTTTTAAATTGTTATACCAAAACGCTAGTACTTTCCCGAATACCCCGATATGCCAATACTTCCTGATTGACGATGCACATGATCGAACACGCACTGAAATCTTTCACCTAACAATCCGAACATAAGTTCTGCAAGCCAATAAAAAGCGTATGTTTCACGTTCGTCTCCGATCAGCACGCACCCATTCCCTGTGCAGCTGTTCAGCTGACAAATTCGGACGTACCGCCACGGTGCGGCGCAAAAGAATGTCAGGCAAAAGTCTACTGTCGTAAAGGAGAATCTTACAAAACTGGCCCAAGTATTCAACCCTTAGAAAGTAAAAAGGATCATTTCGGGTTTTATTCCCTTTGTGAATGCAGTTCGATTCGAATCTTGATACTGTGCTGATATAATTCTTACTGTGCTGATATAATTATTAAGTGAATAAAATAATATGCTTTTAATCACTCTTATAAATGAAAAAAATATTTGACTTTCCTGAATAATAAAAAAGCGTAAATTATTCCTTTTGCGATCAATTTTAGATGAGTCTAATGATTTTTAAATGCGCCAATTAATCTTTTTGCAATGGATTTTAATTGCCTAAAACGACACTTTTCATGCCTTCTAGTGTCTAATTTTATTTTTTGTTACCTATTATAGGTGCCTAAATCATAACTCTCTTGTGCGAGGTCTGACCGAGGTAATACTTATTACTTAGGTGAAGAAAATTTGAAGAAAAAATTTGGAGCTGATCTTGAGAAAAACAATTCGCACTTCCAGCGCACATTACGCGAAAACTATTTGTTTTTTTTAAAACATTGTACATGATCTACTTTCAAGAGTTCATTTTGTACAACCGACTTTGTCTGAGACAAGAATCTCTATCATCAATTTTGTCGTTGTAAAAAATTTTGATGATAATGATACCTCCACCATCCTCTGAAACGTCCATCGCACCGTTCAACAACAAAATTTAATCAACAAATTGGGAGTTTTTTTTTAAATTTTGAAAATGTCCGATGGGTATTATGTAAACTATTCCCACAATTAAAATATCGATTTCATATTGCAGAGGCCGCGACATCAGCTAAGACGATTGAAGAATATCAGTTTTGGAGAAAATTGGCTGAATGGTTTATGCGCTAGAGCTGTGAACAGACAGAGACAGATGGAAAAACATTTTGCAGTCAATCGATTTTCCGGTTTGAGGAACGCACAAAACACGGATTATGGCTACACCTCATGTTAGAGGATTTTTTTCTATATATAGAAAATGGATTTATTCTGTTTTTGTTACCAGGGTCCTGAAATAGGAGTTTTTAGTTCGAAAATTCGCCGTTTACCGGCGTACGATTACAATACTTTCTCTTCTTACGACAAGAGATACTCTTCTCTTAAGTTCCAGAAAGTAAAAACAAACAAAAAAAATTATGCAACTTGAGACCATGTAAGAGGTTCTGTTAGATACCGAGAAAAAATCAAAAACAGTAAAGAGTTTTGATTTTCACTGAAAAGGAAAAATATTGTGTAATGTTATTCCTTTTATTCCCGTACTGTGCGTACCGACTGAATTTCGAATTCTCATAAGGCGAGCGGTGCGTCACTGCTTACTTTACAGCTAAAGTTATGCAACAGCAAGGATCCAAAGCAGAAGCCGGCAGCTATTAAATATTTTCTATTCATATGTTGCTTATGGAACAGCAACATTTTTTTATATTTCTCAAATCTTGCATTGTATACAAATATGTACTATGCAATTTTATTCCAGTATTCAAACCAATTAATGTTTTCAATCACCGACTTAATCTATCCCAACTCACTCCTCCACCAACCACTCTAAAGTTTCTTACCCACACCCTGCCTTCCTGTCGCCCTCGCCCGTCCCCGCCCGCCTCCAACCCCGCTTGCTCTGTTCGTCACCGCTCGTCACCGCTCGTTACCGCTGGCCCCCGCTCGCTCCCACTCTCCCCCGCCCGGCCCCGCCCGGCCCCGCCCGGCCCCGCCCGGCCCCGCCCGGCCCCGCCCGGCCCCGCCCGGCCCCGCCCGGCCCCGCCCGGCCCCGCCCACCCCCACCCGCTTCCGCCCGGCCCCGCACGCTCCCGCTCGCCCTCGCCCGCTCTCGCCTGCCCCCGCCCGGCCCCACCCTCCTCCGCCCGCCCCCACACGGCCGCGGCGTGTCCTTCACAAAGCGCTGAATGGCGCGCCGGCGGCACCGCACACGTGAACAATAGCCGGAATTGCTCGTTACCGCAGCTTGCCCTGTAATAACATTACCTTCTTTCGCAATGTACGCTTATAACCTTATTTTCGACCTCTCTTTCGAGGCATTACTCGGGTCGAAACAGTCACAAAACTGAATGCTTGAAATGGAATTTGGCGTGGTCCTCTTTGAGATAATGCTCTATTCACATCGAAACAAGGCCGAATCCCAAACGTATTACTCTGGTTGTAAACGGCGTGGCGGGGGTGGGGGCCCTTTTGATCTGGCAGCGCGCGCGTGCGGGCGGGGGAAGGGCGAGGAGCCGTCGAAGGACCAAGGGCCCAGGGCTAAGGCACAGTGGACACGGCCCTTTCCGGAGTTTAAGGGAACTGAAAGATGACAATGTCAAGAACTGATGTTTATGATGTACTGTAAAGTTTGTGACAAATCAGTGCTTCGTCTAGTAATTCGAAGAAAAAAAACATTTCCTCTTCACTACACATAATTATGCAGATTTTCAAAAGTTGCGAAAGTTATATATTTTATCTGCTTCTTCCTACAACTACAATATTGAAGATACATATTTTACTAATGAATGTGTTTTGTACTTCAAAATTATAACTTTGAATGAGGTCATATAGAATTTTTGTCTATGTACGTACAGTTTGTGTGCAATTTTGCCTGTAATGAAGGCATATTTCTGAACGATTTGATCAAAAAGAGTTCCACATTTTTTCTTTGATCTTTTTGTACGAATAATGCTAGGTTTCCTAATAACATGAAGTAAACGCTATTTTTATATATCCTTTCAATTTTTAAAAAAACATACATTTTTTTACATATCTTTCACTCCGTTATATTTACATTACGAGTATTTTTATAGATTATTGCATCTGTGAGTATAAATTCTTAAAATGTTTTTGAGGAAGTTTTACAAAAAGTAGAATTTTCGTGTGGAAGTTACCTCAAAAATGTGCATTTTCAGACACACTCAAATGACATTTTCACAAGAACGGCTTCAAAATGTTCAGTGAAAATGTGCTTACTAGACCATTTTTTACTCTTGTATTATACTATTAAAATAGAATTTTTTTTGTACTATCAGGTGTCTGGAAAATTGAAAAAAAAATTATTTTAGGCGCCAATAGAAGAATATGGAAAGGGGATGATGCAATACCGGAAAGTTAACCTGTTCTGAAGAGATTACGAAACTAGTAAGAAATTCTGTGACATTCTGTAACATTTCTTGTTTAAATTTAATGTTAAGGAAGCTAGTTTGTTTACTAAGGCTCAAATCAAAATGCGTAAATAATTTTCTAATTAACCATCTGACTACACCGAAAATGTATCAGCTGTAACTTATTTCAATTTTCCTCAATTTAATTTTTTAAACATTAGAATTAATTCTTCTTAAAATTTCAGTCTCTATCACAAGCATTTAGGGCGAAGACATATACATCTTGTAAAAGTCCAAATAATTCATTTCACCAAGATCTACAACTATTTCGACTTCATTTGTATAAAATACCTTATTAATCTTTTTTCATTAAACAATGTAAAAATGGCGGGGCCATCTGCTACATACTAATGTTTAGTTTCAATTTTTTTCTATACTGTAGGAATATGTGAAACAGTCCTTTCTTATGTTCGATTTTGTGGTTGATATTATCCTATTTAACATGTTGACATTTATATTCCAAAACAGAAAATCTTCCCTAAACATAATTTCATTTGAATGTAGTATATTTAAATGTTAATCTGCTGAGTCATGATAAAAAAATTTAAATATTCGAGCTAAGGGTGTGTATCACTATATGCATGTCACAAAGGTAGTTTCCTTACATAAACTACCCATCAAAAAGTTCAATAAGCTGCTAAGAAAAACCTTGTGAATTTTACTCACGTTTTTGTAACTTTTTTCTATTCTTTTATTGTCTAGTGACATGTTAAAGTTACAATTTTTTAATAAAGTATACTTCGTTAAGTTAATTTATCAAATTTACTTAGAAAAAATGTCAGATATTTTTTAGTGGTTGCTATATTTACAGGTTATTATTTCCCCTAAAATTGTCCTTGCACGCTTGGAAACTGATGGACGCGTCTGGTCGCCACAACAACCCATTGTTATCTCATTGCATCATCTTGCTCATCCGTACCCATCCTCCACCGCCCAGTTACTCGTCACTAAGTAGCGTCCTCAATAATTCCTCCTTTGCTCATCAAGCTACCCCTCATCTCACATCACCGCATTGCTAATTACATAAGCATCCATTATTAAAACCCCCTAACATTTCCGTCCTTTCTATATTGTGACATCACTCACGGCGACAGCATCCCACTTTCCCACCGTCACATTAACAGCCGATACTCTCTGCCCCCATCACACAGATTTAAAAGGTCTACATCATATTCGCCTAGCACTTCATAGTTTCACTTTCACCTTAATATGAGTGAGAAAAAAAATTAAAATAACTTTTTGAGTGCATTGTTTTATAACAGTTCTCCCATCGTCCGTCTCTTCATCGCCCCCAGCAGCGTGAACTTGCCAGTGATACGTAAATATCTTTGCTCCGTCTCAAACATCCGCAAAATATATTTATCATTTTGTTACAGCACTTTCAATTTTAACTTTCACCTCTATATTGAAGAGGAGAAAATAACCGATTAGATCAAATGGTAGTTATGTGAATGTGTTAAGATGTTGCAATTGTGACCGGAAATTTGGCTCCTCACCCACTGCAAGCCGCCCAAAGGCAGGTAATGGAGAACAATAAGCGCGACCTCCGATCTCGACCCGCCGCCCTCGCCCTCATTCGCAGCGAAGTGCGGTCCTCGCGCGGTCTGCCACATCGCCCCATCGCCCATCAGCGCGACCTTAACGGTCGACGGAGGCCGCCCACGACGACGGACTCTTCCGCACAAAACTATTACGGGCGATAAGCGCCCTCGCGGTAATCACCAGGGTGATCACGGTCCCTGGGCGTATCCGGGCCACTAGGTTCCTACGTGTCCACTCGTGACCCTCCCAGGGTTATCTGCTCGGGGTTCTTGTTGCGGGAAATTGGAGGCCGGTGCCAGGTTCTGGTGACTGTAAGGAACTGTTTCCAGTTACATTAACAGTCTGAGAATTGCTAGTAGCTCGTAAGAAGTACATTTGCTGTTATACTCTGTCGGTTCTAATCTCTCAATAGTAGTTCAATTTCCTAAAGGGTTGAAGGGGATGAAACAATTTTTTCAAATTGTGTCCAATGAGTTTCTTAAGAGTGGTATTCAAGAAAACGAAAATAATTATTTTTTACATAAAACAAAAAATATCTTGATTTTTAAGAAGATGAAATGACAGGTCCTGACTGTAGTTAAATACTTAAAAACATTGTAATTATAATACTCTAGTATTTTTTACGGATGTCACCTTTAATTTTGTTATCAGCAAAAGTATTTTATTTCTTTGAAATAATGTACGAGAAAAAATCACTAGAATCACATGGAGAGGATTTAATTCAAATTATAAAAATTTCGGCTCAGGGGATCTAATGATATCACTGCACTACATCCTGTCGGGAGGTCCTAGGATTCCGATACCGTCGGTCATTACAGGATTTTCGACATAAGTTACACGACTAAGTCAAATTCAGACGTTGTCTGGAGGAGAATACTAGCGACCGGTTATTCTGATCGGTAGTTTTTCGTGGGGGTCTCCGATCGAAACCAGACGAATGCCGGAACAGTACTCTAATAAAGAACTGGAACCGCGCGCGATCTTTCTTTCCTCTTCCTTGCCCTATCCTCGCCCTTTATTTACGCTTACACTTACATGCACTACATTACAACACATGCCTATTCGGGAGCATTTAGCTTGTCCCGGCTGGGGCGGTGGCGCACTGCTGGGTGATATGTCTCGCTAGGCGCCGGATCTCACTATCCAGCGGGAAAATATCACCACCACTTCTCAAGACAAAAGCATACACCACCCTTCCGGACTAATGACTTAAGCAGTTGAACGCGGAATCATTAATCAGTGAATCCTGGTAGGTGCGAAGTCGCATCACCGTGGGCGCGCTATTTAAATTCCCCAAACGGGGCGGTTCGTGAATCCAAATGTTACCATATCATTCCTCTAATTAAAGATAGCATTCAGCTGAAGACTCAATCTTTTCGATTCCATTGCCAACGGCAGGTACAATCGAACGCATTGGTACCACTAGCATTCGTTGGACCAGTTAGGTGCTCTCTTCTGAAATTTTCTTCGGCCAAACACGCACTTAAAGCAGCAATGCTTTGGGTGGATTTAAGGCAGCGAGGGATGCGGTGAGCGGGGCCGGGGAGGCAGAGGGTGTCGTCGTCCAAGCTGTAGCGGAGGCGCCTGGGGCGGAGATGGTGGTGGTGGCGGCGGCGGCGGCCGCCGCCGCCGCCAGCTGCAGGCAGCTGCTGATGAATGCGAAGCTGATGGAGCGAATTAATTAGAGCGAATTAAATTAAGAAGGAGGCGGGCGGGCAAGAGAGACGGTGGAAAGGTGGGCGGGCGAAGCGACGCGCAGTCAGACGTGAGAGCGCAGAAGCCGCTGGAAGAGGGAGGAGGCCTCAAGGTGTGGGTGTGCCGGCGGAGGAGTCGAAGGAAGGGGCTTTGCGAAGGACGGGCAGGGGGGGGGGGGTCAGGGCGAAGGGTTGGGCAGGCAGGCGGGAGAGCGGTGGAGCCTGTGGAAGAATTGGTGGGCGGAGGAGTCTCGCAAGGGGGGACGGAGGAAAGGGCCAGCGTGCGAGATGGCGGGCAGGCGGGCAAAGGGATGAGCAGACTGACGGGAGAGCCGATGAAAGAGAAGCCGGGTGGAGGAGCCTCTGAAGGGGTGGGCGTGTGGAGGAGTCAATGGAAGGGGGCGTGCGGAGAGAAGGGCTACCGCCAGGCGGGAAGGGGGAAGGAGACAGACATCCAGGCGGGAGAGCGGAATAGGTGATGGAAGAGTGGGTGGGCGGAAGAGTCCCTCAAGAGGTGGGTGTGCGGAGGAGTCAATGGAAGGTATCGTGCGGGTATATGGGCCAGCGGGCAGGCGGGGGGCAGAAGCTAATAACGGGCCTCCAGGCCGGAGAGCGGAGGAACCGATGGAAGAATGGGTGGGCGGAAGAGTCCCTCAAGTGGTGGGTTGTCGGAGGAGTCGATGGAAGGTGTGCGGAGGGACGGGCCAGGAGGCGAGAGGGCGGAAAGGGCGGGTTTGGGTACGGGTGGATGGACGGGCAGAGAGACAGTTCAGCTGATAGATGGTTGGGCTGGCTTGGTGACGATGCAGAGGGTAAAGGGTGAACGGGGAAGTGCGGTGCTTAACTCAGGACAAATTGCGTGCGCCTCACCCCTCAGCGTGCTTCTCTCGTACTCGTCCAACCTTACAGAGCATTTTTACACTTGGCCACCATTCGGTGGATTTTCGGCTTAGATTTCTGAATGTAATGAATAGAGGAAAGTACCGAAACTGGGGCTCCTATTTTGTTTTCGAATATTTTTACTTCTAAGATTGCGCATAATTAAAGGAAATTATTTGCAATGCATACCCAACTTAGTTATTCAAATGTAATATCCTCCTTAAAGTTATTGGGCAAGTAGTTTAAGAATAAAATAGTTTTTCGCAAACATTACATTTGTAGATTTATGAAAAAGGTTTCTTAATGTTAGCCCCCCCCCTGCAAACGTTTTAATAAATGGGTAAAACGGAAGGGAAAAAACTGCAAGTAGATTGAACTCAGTTTAGTTTTACAAAACTACAAGTGTAACGCCATATTCATAAGAAATTGTCTTACATGTCTTGCACAAAGTCTATATATTTAAGTACGACAAAAGTCACAAGTATATGAAACTTTCTCCGCCTCGTCACATTGTACATGAGCTCAGATTGAACACATTATGCACATCTTCCATAGTCCTTCTACAGCTTTCTGAAAATTTACACTACAAACATGCACTCTGCATCTTCTTCGCGTAGGTAATATATCCCTGGGAAGAAGAAGAGGGAATATATCCCTGGTGGAACTCCAATACGTAAGAGTCAGAAAATAGGTAGTGCTCTGGCTCACGGAAGGTGATATTTTCCTTTTGCTTTTTGTTTAACTTCAGAATTTTCTTAAATCTCTCTTTTTTCAACTTCTCTGGTATTAAATTCTGAAATTGTCTCTTGACTCTTTTCTTCTGCTTGCCCTCTCAAACTGGTAGGCTTCAGAGTAGGGTCTTGCTTTTTATTAGACTCCTGAGGGATAAATAGGGCCAAATACTTTAATTATTTTATTTTACAAGGCGAAAAATTGGGAGCCTGCAATAAGAACCTTTTGGGGGCTCGGGTTAGGGCACCAGCGTGTTTATATTCCAAATGTCATTAACATTTTTAAGGCAAGTGAAATAAATTACTTTACTCTACATCAATAGATTGCAGTGTCGCCTTGAAGATAATTTAATGGTTGGAACACTTACTGACGAAGTACCAAAATCATGCAACTGAGAATAAGCACTTCAGAAAACTTTGCTTTTCACTGTTCGCACTAATTGTTGCGGCGATATACGAGAAGTCATATCGCGCGCCAATTCGGCAGCGCGGGACGCCGGCTACGGAAGGCAGCAGGGCCACGAACCGGCGCGAAGACCGCCCAATGAGAAGTGAGCGGCTGGCGAGCGGATCTGCAGGCCCGAGGCGAATCTGCGACGCTGAGCGCTTCTTAACGGGCCGCACCGACCGGAGGGGCACTCAGTAGTGAAGTGCGATCCTGGAGTGAAGAAGTGACTGTGAAGCTAGTGCGAACTCTGCAACGTTATTTGGTTTTCTCTCTCCGGTTATTTTTGGACGACAGTGCACGGATTTTGGGACATCTACTGGATTTTGGGACACTTCAGCTTTGTACTACGCTTTTGGATACTTGTAAACTGGATCACGCCTGTAAAAGTTGAACCAATAAATTGTTATTGTTGACTTGTGTCTTTTCACATACATAACACTAATGGCCGTCTGTCCGACAACAAGTGAAGGTGAAGACACTGCCGCTGGACTGGGCTGCTGTCTTGCAAAGCACTACTATTTTAGTACGTTTTCAATAGGCAACACCACTCTACAGAGCTATAAATCAAGGGTTTCGCATTAGGAACCTGGTTTGGGTACATTCCTCTATTATTAAAAATAAAGAGATCATTTGTGTATGTTTTGGTACTGAAAACAAAGCGCCACGACTGTCTCTTAAAATGTAACATCACACTGGTTAAGAGAGTTTGTAAATTTCAAAGATAAGCTGTGCTTCTGAAGACCGTCTTTTGTCTTTATTTTTAGGAATACGTATTTGTTTAAGATAATAATATTGCGCTCACAATACTGACAGAAATATGTGATGAAATTAGTGTTACAGCAGAAGACACGTGTATCATTTTCACTTCTTTCCGTAGTTTTTATAATATTTAGCCAATTTCAACTATTATATCATTTTTTAATTTAGTTCATGGAAACGTTGGACTGTTGAAGTCCATGTCAATTTCACCGTTTGGTTTCAATTGTATCCATAATGTTGACTTTTACGTTTTTCATTGGTGATATAGTGTAATTGCGCATTCCTTCAACGCGTCGGAAACAATAGGTGGCCACAAAATGTCTGAGTGTGAACACTTCCAGAACTGAAAATGTGTGGAAGACCACCAAAGAGTTTGAGATAGGAAGTAGAAGAAGAAGTGGAGGCAAGAGGCGTTAATGTTGGAGACGGGAAGTCCAGGAGAGGCGAAAGCTGAAAAGCGGCGACAGTCTTTAAAAAAACTTTAAGAAAGTCAGTCTTTAACTAAAAAATTTAAAGAAATGAAAAAATATATAAAATGAAGTAGCTAGGTATTTTCAGTAATAAAAACTAACAGAAAACCATCATCAACTTGCTCAGATGAAAAAGCAGTAAGGTTTTTGGAGTCGTGTAGTCGTGCTGCTCTTTTGAAAATACCGCTGATTCTGTTTTTGTATTTTGTCGATTATTAAACATTCTGTGTTTTATTTACACTTTGTTTTGTGTCTTGCAAATTTTCTTATTCATTATGCAAATAATTCTTATCTGCTTAACAAAAGTCAGTAACACATGGGTGTGAATAACAAGATGCCAACGATAACGCCCCAAGAATGTCTTCAAATTACAAAAATATAATGAAATTTCTTATGCAGCGTTATACGACATCTTTGTTAAAATTTTCTTCATGTAAATTAGTTTTTTAAAATAAAATAATCTATATAAATTTTATTTGTGAATTATTTTCTAAGGCCTCTTAGTAAATTTAGCTTTTAGCTTTAGTCTTTAGCTTTTGTAAATAGAATGAATACATTTGTTCTTTTATCAGTCAGGTAATCAAGCGTTTATTACTTGCGCCTTGCGCAAGGTAATGCATACCTTTACATTTTTAACTGCTGACTCTTTAATATTCATTGCAAAACTGCAGTGCTCAGAGTATTCTTAAGTTGTGATTACTTTCAATATGGAATTATTTGACACATGACGTAGTTGCAAGTTTTACGAAAAATACTTTTAAATTACAATTTACTATTAATTATATGAAAATAATAAAGTCAAGTTTAAAATTTTATTCTCATTTGCTTGGGAAGTGTAAGGCTATCAGAAACAGTATAATCGTGAACTGGCATCGAAGTTATTAACGACCATCACGTTTCATAATTCTAGCTTAGAAATATGAAAATTTGATATTACAAAATTTTCAAGTTAACAGAAAACAATACAAAGGAAATCAAAACGTTAGAAACAACCATCTAAACGGAACAAGCTCATGGTTGACGGATAAGGCATTCATAGTCCCAGTATTGATATTCTTTTTCAAAAACAGCCCTGCCCTCAATCCCGCACCCCACCGTTACATCCAGTCACCATTCCTGACCGAGCCTACCCTACCCCCTCACTGCGCACCTCATTCCAGCCTTCCTCACTTCCAACCCATTCTCCCGCCCCGACCACCACCCCACTCCTCAGCCCCGATCACCACCCCACTCCCCCACCTCACCACACTCCCCAGCCCCCACCCGCCACACCCCTCTCCCCCACTCCCCCCCACCCCGCCCCACCCCACCCCGCCCCACCACACCCCCTCCCCCACTCCATCCCACTCCCCAGACCCCACCCCTCTCCACCGCTTAGGTCCCCACCCCCCTCCCCCACCCCAGCCCCCTCCCGGCCCACACCACGGCCACATCCCCGTCCCTCGCACCGGACCCTCTCTCTGGCACCAGCCTCGACCCCCGCACCGCCCCCCACCGGCTACCATCCTGACCCCACCCTCTCCCCCGCCACCACCTCCGTCTCCGTCACCTCCATTGCCCCGCCACCGCTCCCACTCCACCTTAGTAAGGACACAGCTCCCACCCCTCTACCACACCCGGCACCCGCCACAGCATCGCCCACGCGCTCGCCGCCACCTCGTTGCGCCGCCGCGCTCCTCACCCCCCCACCCCGCCCCCCTGTAGCCACGTGTCGCAGAAAAACGGGGGTCGCTGAACGCTATGGCGGTTTGTTCTCTCGGGTTTCCAATTGTTCGCCGCCATTTAGTATGGCAAAAACCCGACCCCGGAAGACTGACGTTTCATCTGCGCGGGCTGTCTCTTCAAATTTCACATTCGCTGTATTCTTTGGAAAAAAAATAACAGTCATATGATATTTCATTGTCTGCAGATCACCCGAATCCATGTATTCTAATGTTCATCAATTTCACTTCCTACATCACAGCGCTACAACGATTCGTTTTGAACGATTTGCCTTGTGTTCTGGGAGATGAGGACACAAAAGCCGTCAATCAAATTCCAGTTGTGTCGAATGACATTGTGTATCCATTTTTTCTTTCTGGTGATTGAATGTGGGACTTTGAACAAACAAAAGCGATTGATAGGTGAAAAGCTATGTCTCATTATTCTCTCATTTACCTACGCTATGACCCAGAGTACACAATTTCATAATGGAAATTGTTTTTTTTTTAGTTGTTGTTTGTCCCCCTAGGAATGATGTTTACAGTCTGTGATCGCTGTTTGCATTAAGTTTCATTTGATCAATTACGCGAATTCACTGGATTACAAATAATTTTACCAAGAATTTACCACAATTATATCACTACCCCTACCGAACACACATTAAATTACCTTTTCATTAAAATACCTTCTCATTCCTCATGAAATGGACTTAATGAGAGAAATGTATCAAAGACCATATTTTATTTAATCAGTAAGATATTTTCATCATCTTTAAAAACAAAAGTCTAGAAACATTTCATAATCTAAACTATTTCGATAAATAGAATAAGCATGTATTTAAAAGTAAATCGTTTCAAATGCACGTCGTAATACAAGTGTAACTTTAAAATTAAGTCGTGTTAAATAGAGGATTTAATTAAATACATGTTTAAATCATTAGGTGGAATAGTTGTGATTTTAAAAAAATATTTCTAGACTTTTGGTTTTTAAAAAAGAAATTTCTTAAAACTTTTAAAATGTTTGTGGCTAATAATTCACGACTATTCCCAAATAGTTTCCAGTTTCGTAAATTGCAAAAACCACTCTACCACATGAAACTTTTAGAACTTCCAGGTGAGATATTCCAGTCGTTAATAGCGCCATCTGCCACTTGGGAAATTGCAAACTCCAAATACTTATTTACTTGGGCACGTACCTTCTGGTCCTCAGGGATTGGTTATGGAGATTAAGCCAGGTTTGTTTGTTAATATTCAGCGGCAAAACACGTTCTTTCCCAAATTGTCAACACAACTCATCAGAAATCAAATAAAGGGCCCAAGGCCCCAGGGATTCCGTGGGGCTAAATGAAGTACGAATCAACGGCGGCTGGATCAACACGGGCCGGCAGCGGCGCTGGATCGCCGTGATCCGGCAGCGAATTTAAATTGAGTTTAAAGTGTAAGCCAGCGGCGCGGCGTCCCAGCAGCACAGCCGCCAGCACATGCTAACACGATGCGCCGGAAAGTTTTTCCATTACGACGGGTTTCGATGGACTTGACCAGACGCCGCCGTGCATATCCCCTCCGCCTCACTCGCCCCGTCCTCCCGTCCTCGCCTTTGCCCTCGCTCCCGCCCCCACCAACTCTACCTCCGTCCCCTCCTCCACCCTTCCCGTCTCTGTCTGTTACCACCTGCCTCTGCGTAGATTGGATGGTTGGTTGTGATTCCGAGCACGTCAACTACTGAGGTCATTATTCCCGTAAGAGTAGTGCATATTCTGTAGTCGGGATGTGATGTACCTCCGGTGGATGGCGAGATCCGGCGCTGAGCTGCTAGCGGAGTTTTCCGTCCACCAGGTATCTCCCACCAGCGAGGCACCGCCCCATCCGGGAGAAGCTCTAAGCTCCCAACCGGTCTCCCGACAGGCATGGTTGTGTAGTGCATGTTAGTGTAAATGTGTGTAAGGGGCGAGGATAGGACAAGGAATAGGAAGGACAGATTACGCACGGTGCGTGGCCCGTTTGATAATGTACTGCTCCGGCATTCGACTGGTGTTGAATATTTTAATGGGATTAATGAACGCAGCAGTTGAAGTGGCCGAAAATACCAATTGATCAACTATCGATCTCTGAGTTTGCAATACGCAATGTCACTTTTGTGTTTCCTTCCACGGATCCAAAATTTACGCTCCCAACAAGAGATTGCGCAATTTTGTTTACACTTTTCATTCCTTTATAATGCCACTGGTAATGCAATTGTCACTACCTCAAACTCTACCTCCATCAATCACAAGTAATTCTCACTTTCTCTGTTTCAACTTCCACATTCTCTCCTTTTATTACTTCCACAATTCAAGACTACAGGTGACCAAACAATATTGAAACTTTTACATGGAATTTCTTTACAAGGTATTAACTGCACGTCTCCAAAGGAGTCTCATCTTACTTGCGCTGCTTGAAATACAACTCAATATTTTTAAATTCAAAACCAGTGTTTTCTTCTAAAGGTTCTCAACAAAAACTTTAGTAACACAGCATAATCCCAAAACATCCTATATTTCCAGATTCACAAGACTCAAATTTGCATTAACTGCTTGGTCACACAACCTACTCATTTCACAAGTAACTTTTATGCTCTTATAGGCAAATGCGTTACTTTTTCGTAACTCTCAAATGGGTTAAATTGGGTTAAATTTCGAGTATTTCTGGGAATTTAACATCATGTTTGTATTTTCTCCCTCCATATATTCTTCGTCGTTTCCCGTTTGATTCAACAATCCATTAACTAAGAACCCCCTTCATTGCTTCTTTTGCATATCAGGAAACAACAAAATGTTAATTGAACTATGCGATACAAAGATTCAAACCCAAATTTCAGGGTATTAGTTAAATAGTACTGACAAGAAAAAGACGGTACCGGGAGCGGTATCTCAGTGCATCAACTGATGACACTGCAGCGCCACTGACCGGGAGGTCGTAGGTTCGAGTCCCGACAGCGGCAGGATTTTCGACACTAGCTATTCCGCTAGGTCGAATTCAGTTGCGGTCTGGAGGAGAATTCTAGCGGCCGGCTGCTCTGATCGATAGTTTTCCGTGGTTTCTCCGATCAACAGCAGGCGAATGTCGGAACAGTACCCTACCAAACGGGCCACGGACCGCGCGCGATCTTACCTTCTTCTTTGTCCTATCCTCTCCCCTTACACACACACACTAACACACCCCACTACCGACTGTAGGTCGGCGCCGGATCTCGCTATCCAGCGGGGGAAGATCACCGCCATCTCCCGAGAAAAAGAATGCACTACACTAACGGGACTAATGACCAAAGTAGTTGACGCGCCAGGAAACGCGAAAAAATCAATTAATCAAAAGAAAGACGGTTCATCGTTGAAAGACAATTCTGTAGCTTCATTAATCGTCACTATAATGGCTATGCCGCACGGTTTTGTCAGTCACCGCTGCAAATGCCACGTCTTTCATCAGCATCAAAGCTTCCAAATCGGTGTATTTTCTACAACGCACCCTCCACTAACGTGTCCCCCACTAGAAGTTATTGTATCCTCTTGCAGTACAATTTTCTGTGACGTCACGTGTTCCATTCCCCTTCGTATCCCCTACTTACACCATTTGTTGCTCGTTAAATTTCAAACCCAAATCCATCCCGTTACTGCCTTGTTCCCATTTCACTCCCCAATTACATTCACTTGCACCCATGTCGGGAGCTTAGAGCTTGTTCCGGCTGGGGCGGTGCTCCGCTGGTGGGAGATACCTGGTTAAGGAAACCCCACTAGCCGAATATAGGTCAGCGTCAGATGTCGACATCTAGTGGGGAAATATAACCGCAACTCCCGAGCAAAAAATGCACTACACTTACGGGACTAATGACCTTAGTAGAATCACTAACAATCAATCAATCATCAAGCTTTCCCTCCCTCCTTTTCTGCGTTTCTTTACTCCCTTACATGCATCCCACACCGGCCCCCCAGACTCACCCCCCTGTGCTCTTCGTTATTCGTTGGGGCACTTTCCAAGCGGCCCCGTTGCCGAGATGGTGTCGTCGGATGCCTCATCTGCATGTAAACAGAATTATGCCGCGCCCAGCCCTTTGATATGTGCTCGCACACATCTTGCGGATAACTACCGGCCTCCACTGCAGCCGCACGGGGTGGATGCGTTCCCGCTGGGTCCGGGTGTGTGACAGCTCTTCGGGGATTTGGTGTCTTTCTGCTCTTTTTACTGCTCTGCGCGATTCTTGTGTTTGCTGCCGTCGCCGAGTTTAACGTCTCGTTTTTTAACGAGAGGGCGAAGTAAGCCGGGTAAGGGAAAATGTTGAAGCACAGACTATTTGGTCGCAATTTACTTTGACGTTGTTCATTTTAAAAATTGAACGCGTTCTAGACTTTTAGAATGTAAATTTAATGTATACATTCTGTGAATTTCCTGACAATTTTCTGTGATTTTTTTTCAATTGCTGTTTTGAAGAACTTTTTCCACAAGGATAGGTGCAATCACAAATAATTAAACACGAAATCTAAAAAAATACGTATTTATTCGCTAGAATTGATCCGCAGTTAAAACATCTGCTTCAATGACAATTAAGTAAGAGACAATGTTGTATGCGTGATACATAATTTTGTTTTTGAGGAATACTAGTGAGAACCCGTCAAAATTTGACGGTGAGATCTGAGATAAATGTAAAATACTTTGCCCAGACTAATGTTTACAATACGTTGCATTGTTTGGATCTTCAGGGTACAACGAAGATATTCTGTGATGTGGAGTTCCCAAAATGTTGAACACGTATGGCCCATGATCAGGTGGCACTGAAATATCGGCACCAAATTACACAAAAGAAAGAGCACTATTATACTGACGGTTATTATTTCTAAAGGTTTTTGATGTGTCATCATCTCCCATAAGCAACTGTTTGATTTCTTCTGGCATATTACTCGAATTTCCCATTACTATAACTTTTTTTTCATTTAAGCAACACAGAGTAAACTGGTTTGCAGAATTTTTCTCACGTGGGAAGTACAAATTAGAACAAAACTGACATTTCATAGACAACGACCCAACAGAAAACGAAATGACCTATCACTACATCTACGATGATCTCCTCATTCCCTGCGTCCAGTTGATGTACGTTTGCGTCTTTTGAGATTCGGAATTCGACATAACCTGTGAACAACTTCATTACTTCAGTACAACCGAGCAAAACTCACTGTTCGAATGTTCTCTACAAAGTACACCACAAAAGCAAATACATGAAAACTGTCAACACCACAATGTAATTATTACACTGAAACATAACCTTGACGAATTGTAAACAAATCTCAACAATCAAAATAAAGCATCAAGCAGCGCCACCATGAAGCAGCCACTCTGGAAAAAAATTGACTATTGATAAACGTACTATTAAAGAATGATTTAATTAATTAATTTACGCCATAAATGTTGATTAATCAACACAAACAATATATAACACATCTAGAGATCACATTCTTTCATTTAAAGGAAAAAATATTACAATCGGTTCAGTAGAAGCTCTAAACGAAGCCATGGCAGAATACCTTATTTTTTTAAATATATAGATAGAGTACTCATGCAATTTATATTTCTGGAAATATTTAGACGCTATTATAGTATAAAGTTTATTTATTTCGCAATACAAAAGTGCTGCACTAGCAAACAAATTTAAATTAATTACGTATAAAACCTCATGTAAAGGGTAAAAATAGATGCTAATGCAATATTATGTCAGCAAATCTTGCAAAATTCACTGCACTGAAAATTCTTTCTCTTTTCAAAAATACATGTAGTTATTGTGCAAAGAAAACATGATTCTACCGCAAAATTCTAAATTAATTACATTTGTTCCCATTCTCGGATTTTTATAGTTGGCCAAACATGAGAGAAATAAAAATATTTTATCACACCGCTGTAAAAAACGTTGTACCACGAAACCGCTTTTATTATTATGAATTTAACTGCAGCAGTTAAACTTTTTAACTAAAGGCTCTTTCTAGAAACAAACAAATATATAGACTTTATTTCCTGAATACAATTATACAATTGCATTACTAACGTGCTTACTTGTGTTCAATTTTATCTCGTAACCCTACGTTTCTACAATGTATCAGTTAAGTAGGGTGTATATTAACTAGATCATAATTGAAATCCTTTTTGGAGGAAACATCCATGCGTCTTGAAAAGACGTTTCTCAGTGTAAAAATAGTTTTTGACAAAATATTCCTGGCACTTATTTTTGGAACACATGATGATAAATATTGATGATGGAAGAAATTTGTCAATTTTACCTTGTAAATGTTTCCTTAGAGGAACAGGAGATTATTTTCTTTTATAATTCCTGCGATATACCATTTCAGCTTGCTATTGCCTCCGCGCTCAAAACACCCACTGCTACCACTAGTCAAATTTAATTTCTTCAATGCGCCCAGAAGTAAATTAGCACGCCTTTTTCCTCACGAAGCTATCTTTTTTGTACACGCACAGCTGCAAGGTTCTTCAACAATTACCCCTCGTGGCGTCATAAAGTCGTTGTATTTCTTCGAAATCTCGACAATGAGAATGCGTTTGCGCGCTAAAACGTATCAGCTGAGGTTGCAATATCAACCCTACATGTAGTACTGAAATATAGAAATAAATATTATATTATTTTCAGGTTTTTACTTTTACATTCTCGATTTTCTTCAAAAGAAGAGAAAGTTTGTAATCCTGCGTCGGAAGTCGGCGACTTTCGACAGAAAAGCTCGTGGCATATAGCGAAGTCGCTAGCCTTTCACCACTGAGGTCCGGTCGAATCTCATGTGAAATTTGTTCCAACAAAACTGGTTTGGCCGCTTCACAAGGGCTAGTCCAACCCCTGTGAAGTGTCCTGAACCCTACCCCCTTTCCTAATTCCTTCCCAATTCTGGCCGCTGGGTAGAGACGCAGGGACGCGTGAAATAAGAGACGCGGAGATGCTACCTGGCGGTCCTCTTTGACAACTGACTAGACGAGACGAGACATATTAAAATACAGCGTCCTCTGTAATAGAGGTATAGATAATGGAGGATTACTCCGCGCTCAACGCTCGATCAGGGGTGAAGAGACGCGTTGCGTCGATAAGTTAAATTAAGGGCGCAATTAAAAAAAATGAAAATCTCTTATTGATGGGTCGTCATGGTAACAAAAATGTGCGTAAATCTTCTTTCTATACGTAGTAAATGACTTCATTCAGTACTGTATGTAGTCAGAAACCACATTTTGTAGGTCCTTGATTCTCAAAAATTGATTGATGCCAAAACATCTACATGTAGTACAATTGAAGGTAATTTACAGTTTCTCCAATATATGAGTATATTTTGCGTAATTTTGCGTGAAATGTAGACCGATTTTAAACAAGTATTTTCTCAAGAACAGTTTCAAGATTTTTCTTTAAGTCTTCTCTTCGAATGTATCAAAGGACGTTAAAAAAATAGGCACTTACGTCATTTTCGGCGAACTCTTCAAAAATATAATTATATTACTTTTGAAATGTAATTAAGGGAAAAATTCTGTAAACTTAGTGTGTGTTGGTTTTAAGAAAACATTCAAATGAGCCGAAAGACAAACTACATGCTTTTTGAGAGTAGAGAAGAGTAGAGAAGAATTGTAGAGAAGAGAGAAAGGTACATGTGTAGGGTGTGGAGAT
This sequence comes from Teleogryllus occipitalis, assembly GCA_011170035.1. Taxonomy (NCBI): domain Eukaryota; kingdom Metazoa; phylum Arthropoda; class Insecta; order Orthoptera; family Gryllidae; genus Teleogryllus; species Teleogryllus occipitalis. The sequence goes on along the minus strand of BLKR01001600.1, from coordinate 150,219 downwards.
CAACAAGTTAGAACATTACTATTATACGCGGACGTTTACTTGAGCCTCTGAATTCTTATTCTCCCTTTTGTAAATATTATTTGAATTGAGCATAAATGACGGTGTTGACAAAACCTGATAAGGTTGAATGTTCGCTCCGATGTGAGAGGAACTATTTTGCACCGAAAAAAGAGCTACATATTTGATATAATAGCCCTATCGTCAAAATAACCAAACAGATCTTCCTCTCGCAATTAGGGAAATATGGGCTCAAGAAAACGTGCGCGTGTAATTCGTAGAATCGCTATTCTTATGCTTTGAGCGCCTTTGGTGATCGCTCTCACTTCCAGAGGCTGTTACATTTTCTGCAGTCAGAACATGGGTGTAGCTGCGTGTTAAACTGAATACGTCTGTTAGAACAAGGCGTTATTGTCGTTTTGTCATCTTTCACGTCTAAATTAATTTTAATTATGTTAGAGTACAAATAATTCCCTTCAGTTTGTATGGTGTATAACTTCACCAAGAGGATTAATCAAACCATAAAAAAATTATTTTTCAAGCAACATCTTCTATTTTACTCTTTACTACAACTGAGTTTGATTTAAACAGACAGCCCAAAAAAAAGCATACGTACTGGAAATAGTTTTCGCCTTCCCGAAAAATAAATTAGTATACTTCAGTGAGTAATGGATGTATTTGCATATTTCATCGTGTCACTTTCCTATAGGTTCCCATGTAGCTATAAGCCCGCTTCTCCGATCAATACCAGGCGAATGCCGGAGCAGTACTATAACAAATGGGCCAAGGACCGCGCGCGAACGTTCCTTCCTCTTCCTTGTCCTATCCTCTCCCCTTACACACACACTTACACAAACCTGCACTACACTACCACATATTCCGGGAGACCGGTCGGGAGCTTAGAGCTTATCCCGGCTGGGGCGTTTCCTCGCTGGTGGGAGAGTCTTGGTGAGGGGGAAATCCCACTAGCCAACGGTAGGCCGGCGCCGGATCTCGCCATCCGGCGGGGGAAGATCACCACCATCTCCCGAGAAAAAACATGCACTACACTCAAAGGACTAATGACCAAATCAGTTGACGCGCCTGGAAGCACGAGAAAATCAATCAATCAATATAAGCCCGCGTTGTATTTGTGCAAACCATCCATGGTCAGACGGATTTTCTAAAAAAAGTGTCTTAGTAATCATCACAAGGACAGTTTATACATATTTTAACGTTGTTAATTATTAAATCTACTTGGTGAATATTGCTTTTGAGTTACAAGTTTCTATTCTTTATTGAAAGGAATTGAAATAAGTTGGCTTTTGAACAGCGTCTTACAGGCATCAACCCTGAGATATTAGTTCAAATTTTAATACCTATATTAACGTGCCGTTAAACCTTCATGCTTTCCGTATGTAAGTATAAATATTATCCCACATTCTCCATAACTTGAAGCGAAAAGCAACCCTCTTTGTGATCACATACAGTAATGTAATAGAATATAATATTTGTATAGCCATATTTTTCGTGTGTTTTAAGCTCCTTTGAAATATCCAAGCCTATTTAATGACGGGTTTTCAAATTATAATTTATATTGCTCTCTTCTGTACTAATTACCGCATTTTGTGAACAAGCGAGGGGAATTTAACGTTTACTGATTTCGTAAATAAATTTCATTACTTATACACTGCGTACATCAACACCACTCGAAGAGTGATCTATTCAGTTAGGATCATTCAATATCATAGCGACAAAGATGCCAATTTTTACATCCAGAATCGTTTAAATTCACTCAAACACAACCTCGAACAGTCGAAAATGTAATTCCCAAAGCGGTATCATAAGCGATAAATGGGTGCTCTCAATTCTCTACCGTAGCACGCATGTATGCTTTGAGCAGTAAAACCTCTTTTCTCTTTATCTCTTCAATCGAAATCCCCTACTGAAAAAATGCATTCATTGAATACAAATCCATATATAACCACCATCACAGCGTCTCTCATAAGAGTTGTACTCGACGACGCCAGCAAAACCGCAAAGTGACGAGAGTTCCGGGACTGTTCAACACAAAGCGAGGACACGATCCATTAATTATTGGGCTTTTCATATAAACAAACTGACCGTACAGCGCCGCATTCAATCAGAATCTATGTGTGAATGTGCGCATGCATGGAAATGTCATTTTAATATCGCAAATAAATTTGTTGTTACTTTTTTGCGTACGATATCGCCACATGTCCAATAACCGATGTCTAGCTGAAAATTAAATAATCCTTTATTTTTTTTGATTTTTCGAGTTGTATGTGTGTGTGTGTGTGTTTGAGAGGATGTGTTTAGAGCCCGCTCTGTTTACTAGGCGTGTAGTTTCACCCTTCATTACACATTTGGAGGCACAAAAAGAAGGACTTCCATGAGAATGAAAAAAGAGCCGCGAGGGGGCCGGTCTGTGTACCGCGGGCGGGGCTGCGTGGGTGGCGATCGGTAGTAATTGGAATCCCATTAATCAACGCGGGGAGGGGCGGCTGGAGAGGGCTGGGGTTGGGGACAGGGGGTGGGCCTGCGGATGTGGGCGCGCTGGGAAGTAAAGGTTAGAATGTGGATACCAAGTAAGCAGGCCTGTGCTTAGTGGTCAGTGGGGGGTCGTAGGAGAGAGTACGTTGGGTGTTGAGTCGGAAGAAGGCAATATGTTGGTGAATGAGACTGTTAGATTTAGTGCGCTGTAAGTGTGTGGTGTGTAAATAGGTGTGTGCGTGTGTATATGTATGTGTGTGTATGTATGTGTGTGTGTGTGAATGTATAACACAGAGAGAGGAATGGAGATAATCAGGAAGACCTAAATGAAGAGATGAGCAGATAGAAAAGAAGGTATAAATAAAGAAAAAGAGATATTAAGTAAAAACGATGCTAAAATAGAGAGCTTGAAGTGTGAAGCGGTCAAGGGATCCATGTGTAGATGATACGAATGGAAAATGAGTGGGAAGCATATAGGTTGTGAGGGAACGGAAGTCTGAACGAGTAAAAGGATGTAAGAGGAAGAGAATGGGAAGGGGAGAGAAAGGGGGGAGAGGAAAATAGGGTGAGAGGGAGGGAGAGAGAGGGAGGGAGAGAGAGGGAGGGAGTGTGAGATGGAGGGAGTGAAAGAGAAGCAGAGAGAGAGGGAGAAAGAGTGAGTGAATAGGGAATTGAAAACTGAAAAGTGACGGGTACGAAAAAAGAAATTTTGCAATTTTTTTTGGTCGCGAATTGGCTATCTATGGACCTACGTGAACATGCCGCTGTCCCCACCGAGACCCAGTCATATATTTCCGGGGGGTGCCTACGTGACTTTCTTCGGGGGAATCCACATTTCTATGCTGAGTCCATTTTTCCATCTCCGGATTGTTAGCCCTGGAGGATAAGGTATAGAAATGATGAATGAAGTGGACAATCACAAAGATACAAAGACACACACAAGCACAACCTTGCCCGAGGCGGGACTCGAATCCGCGATCTTTTGGTTCAAGACTACCAAGACACTTAGCGGCATTGGTTAACCGGATCCGCCATTATGTGAATTATTGGTATTATTGTTGTTATTAATAGTAGTAGTAGTAGTAAATAATTTTTTTATTGCAAATGAGCGTACGGTCACTGATGGCTCATAAAAAAGTGCAAAAATAATAATTGGAACAAGCAATACATACAAATATTTTTAAAAAAGGATAAACAAAAACAAATGCAAATAAACAAATAAATAAAACAAATGCAAATAAAAGTACAAAGAGATAGATAAATTATACCCATCTCTACTCAGTGCTCAACTATTCTCTTCACTTAACTGCATCTCTCTTTCGTAACCAGTAATGTAATCATTAATGGTACATTGCATTTTGTCCGCACTTTTGTTGACCTTCACTGCTTTTTACTGGAGATTATTGTATTGTACACTACTGTATTGTACGTATGGAGTCAAAGGTCCTATTCACAAAGTTGACTTTTCCTTCTTTGGTGAAGAGGTGAAGGTGGATTGGAGGGACGGGCGAGCATGCGTGCGAGTATGCGGGTTAGCAAGCGGGTGGGCGAGCAAGTGGACGAGCAAGTGGGTGGGCGAGTAAGCGGGCGAGCGATCAAGCGGGCGAGCGAGCAAGCGTGTGGGCGAGCAAGCGGGTGGGCAAGCAAGCGGGTGGGCGAAAAAGCGGGTGGGCGAGCAAGCGGGTGGGCGAGCGAGCAAGCGGGCGGGGGAGCAAGTGGACGAGCAAGCAAGCGGGTGAGCGAGCAAGCGGGTGAGCGAGCAAGCGGGCGAGCGAGCAAGCGGGCGAGCAAGCAAGCGGGCGAGCGAGCAAGCGGGCGAGCGAGCGAGCAAGCGGGCGAGCGAGCAAGCAGATGAGCAAGCGGGCGCGAAAGCGGGCAAGCAAGAGAGCGAGTAAGTGAGAACGTGGAAGAATGGCCGGGTGGGCGGCAGGCGAGCAAGCGGGGGATGGAGCGCAGGCGGACGAGCAAGCGAGAGAGTGGGCGAATGAGCGGACGGGTGGGCGAACAACGGCATGAGAGGGAGAGGGGTTTGGGCGGGCGGAGGGGCCGCCACGGCGTGTAATCCGATTTCCGCGCTCCAGGAGCAATTGGCTTGTATTGCGGTCGCCGCCCGGCGCTGCGCCGCTCCGCTCGGGCAAAAATGTTTGCCTCGTGCCGGGCGCTGCGCCCGCGGGCGCGCTCGCGTTCTGCGCGCGCTGCGCAAAACACCAGCCGGTCATCGCCCTTCCGCCCAAGACTCCTCTGAGAGCGAAGTGAGGTAGAAAGCAGAGGAATTGGTCTTGATCGATGCGGAGTTATTGAGTTACGTGGACTCATAGAGCGTTACATACAGCTAGGAATATTGCAGCTTCATAATGGCACGCAAATAAAAAGCTTCTCTAACTGCTTTGTTGAGGGGTTAACCATTCTCGAATTGCAGCTTAACATGAACTGAATTGCGGTCACAATTACAAGAAAAGTACTAATAGTTTTATTTTTTTTAAAATACAACATGTACTTTCACACTTTATCTATAAAGGATACGTAATATTTCTATTATAATATTGGAATCTGAATGGAACTCACTCTTCAGCTATATCGCGAAAGAGTCTTCACCCAAAGAAGCTTCGAATTGGCAATTTTCGAAGATTTGCAATTGGGGCAATGCTGATGAATCTTCTGGCGTATTTTGATTCAACAAAAACTTATTTCATGTGGTTACGAGTGGCTCCCTCAAGAGAACAATATGATGATATAGTGAAGATGCTTGTCTAGGCAGACGTAAACATTGTCTTCTGTTAAAACACCTTAACAGTTATTTCTTTTCGTATTATGGTATATACTGTATGGTATATACTAAATTAAATATATAATTGGTTGTCTAATGTTTCAAGTCATTATAAATTAGAACAAATCTATGTTGCCCCATCTAATGAAACTTGTTTCCCCATTCACTATTTCGGTGAAAAAATTATCATCATAGATTTGCTGAGTCATCCATGATTTAAATCCTTCAATGTGAAACATACTGTGGTATGCAACTGTTAGGAGTTCCATGTCTTAGTTGTACATCAGTATATTTTAGGTAAAAGTAGTTCTGAACGTTGTCCTAATGTGTTGAAATGTACTTTTATCAGACCTGCTCTAGAAATTAATGTTAAAATTTGAGACAATTGTATGCGCTTAGATTATATTGTTTTGAGCATTTGGGAGCCATGTGAAATGTTCCTAAAATAGTTCTGTACCAAAAAACTTGCCATAATAGTGTACATTGATATTTATAATGAATTTTATTATTGACTATTAGTATTATATAGTATTCTATGATAAAAAAAACAACACCTAATGATTGATTGAGTTTATGGAAGTTTGTGAATTGCTGTAAGGTAAATACAATGAGTGATAATGTAGCATTTAGGAACCATGTGAAAGTTTTCCACTATAACTCTCTACTGAAAACTTGCCATAATAGTGTATATTGATAAATTCTTCAATTTATGTACTAATGCTTTTGTTGAAGATGGGTAGTAAGATTGGTAAATGATTTGTAATTGAGGATTTATTTTTTTTTTATCTGAGAAAATTTTTTCTGCAAATATGTTCAAAGGAAAGTTCTTTTAGGAATGTACTCAGAGCTTCACAAACATGTCATTTTAAGAACATCTTTTGGTGTGCTGAATCAGACTTTGCTAGTATGTGTCATGAAAGAGATTTATAAAGAGCTTGTAAATGTTGAGCTGTGGCCAACAAGTCTTTTTCATATTCCTTTGTAATATAATTAAAGTATTTAAATTCTTTTTGTAATATTTATGAAGTCTAAAGAGTTTTCTTGTTCATAAGAATTACTAGGTAGACTTTTGTTTACAAAATTTTTTATCATGAAAACAAGAGACTGCCATTATTTAAATGACATTGTCTACCAACCATTGTAACCAAAAATTGTAAGTTTTACTATGTAAATGGCCGCACCTACTGTCGGCAACTGTAATAGGTAAAACCTGTTATACAGTTTCAATAAATAATAATAATAATAATAATAATAATAATAATAATAATAATAATAATAATAATAATAATAAGAAGAAGAAGAAGAAGAAGAAGAAGAAGAAGAAATTATGGTATATACTGACTGTCTTTACGGTCGATATTTAAACGTCTTACAATTATCGTTCTAATTAATGTCGTGATTTTGTATGTGTAGAAAAATATGACTACAGATATTTTCGAAAGCTCACAGATTTTAATGACAGTCACAAATATGCCATATTTGTAAGCGTACTATCCTCTACTCATGAAAGCATGTTAAGAAAATTATGTTCTTTTGCATTGCTGACAAACAAACTGTACTTTGTTCACATTAAATTCTTGTTTTTGTTCCACAAGTAACGAAAACTAGCCGTGTTTAGAAAAACTGTATAATGTCTTAAATATTGAGAAATACATTTCATTGAAAAATATAACTCCGTCTTCAAAATTGAAGACGTAAATATAAAAAATCGAAAGTGTCAGTTGACGAAATTGGGATGAGGTTACTACAGCTCTCTATAGGCCCTGTGATCGCGCGCAATTTGGGTGATTTCAGAACCTTAGTCTGTCAGCCGGACGTCCGAGTTAATAGGCAGTCATTATTAAAAAAATATGCTAATGACCTGTCGAATCTACAAGAGCACTTGGAGTCTCGAAAATTCACATAAAGCTTGCAATGATATACAGACTGCGATGGAATCGAAAAATTACAAAAACACTTGATTCGATTTATTCTGTCAATGGACAATAAAAACTGTTTGTGATACGTGGGGGGAGGGGAGGTAGTACAATCTGCTCGCTTTGTAAGGGAATCTACGCTACTAGGTCCAAAGTGGTAAAGAAATTATTTACTCTTAATACAAGAAACACGTTTATGTGTGTTTCTTACTCCTAAAAAACTCATCTCTTCATACATTTCTTCCAATCATGATGACGATTTGTGCGAAGTGATAGACTTCGGAAAAAAACTGTTTGTGCGAGAGTGAAGGCGCGATGATGTGCAGCTCCTCGGCCCTCGGAGCGCCGACTGATATTGAAACAGCCGCCCGCCCGCCACCCACGTCCGCGCTATTTGTCTCGCCTTTGCATATGACGCCCCCGCGCTAACGCCGCTCGCATGGGCCATAAACGTCGCTGTTTATAGGAGCGCCTCGCAAACAAGGGTGGCGCGCGCAACGGGGGGCGCCTCTAGTGTTGGAGGCGGCAGCCGAGGCAGCGGAAGCGGAGGGGACGGTGGGGTTAGGTAGCACGACGGGGTCGGAGACGTTAGTGAGGGATGGCGGGAATGAGGCACGGCGGGGACGGCGAGGACGGCGGGGATGGTGGGAACGGCGGAGGTGGCGGGGGTGGCGGAAAGGGCAGGGGCGGCGGAGGCGATGGGGGCGACGGGGCCGGCGGGGACGCCAGGGATGGCACGGTCCTCCGGGGTGGCGGGGACAGTGAGGCGGTGCGGACGGCGGGGAACGGCGGGGACGGCGGGGACGGGGGTGACGGGGACGGCGAAGACGGTGGTGACGGTGTCGGCGGTGACAGCGGAGGCGGCGGTGACGGCGGTGGTGGCGGTGGCGGTGGTGTAGATGGTGACGGCAGAGGCGGCGGAGACGGCCGAGGAGAAAGGGACAGAGAGAACGGCGGGGGTGGGGTGGGTGGAGATAATTAGAAAGCCACCGGTGAGAGGGATGCTATATTTTAATTATGAGATTCTATAAATTGTTCGTGTATGAAACGTTGGTGATTTTACTAGGAAAAGCAAACAATGCCTGTTATTTAGGTGGAAAAATATATTCTTGATCGAATGACTTGTGCATTTACTTGATGGAAAGTCCTTTAGTTTAGTACGTAAATATTATACTCGTTTTTGTTTTGTCATAACATTTGCCAAAGTATTTTTTTCTATTATGAATTATAATTATCAACTAAGTATAGTTGATAATTATAATTATAATTATCAACTACCAATGAAAGATTGCTCAAAACATTCTGGTGCTTTCCATTGGTTAATATTCTTAATTTCAGTTAATATTAGTGACAACGTCTGGTTATAGTGTATAAGCACGTTCAAGATTCCCATGGAGCAGAGGGTGACAGGGGCATCAGGGAGAGGGGTTGGTGGCATAGGGGTGGATTGATTGATTGATTCATTTTTTCGTGTTTCCGGGCGCGTCAACTGCTTAGGTCATTAGTCCCGTTAGTGTAGTGCATGTTTTTTTCTCGGGACAGGGCGGTGATCTTCCCCAGCTGGATGGCGAGATCCGGCACCGACTTACCGTCAACTAGTGGGGTTTCCCCCTAACCAGGACTCTCCCACCAGAGGGGCACCGCCCCAGCCGGGACAAGCTCTAAGCTCCCGACCGGTCTCCCGGAATATGTGGTAGTGTAGTGCATGTTAGTATAAGTGTGTGTGCGTGTGAGGGGAGAGGATAGGACAAGGAAGAGGAAGGACAGATCGCGCGCGGTCCGTGGCCCGTTTGGTAGGGTACTGCTCCAGCATTCGCCTGGTGTTGATCGGAGAAACCACGGAAAACTACCGATCAGAGCAGCCGGCCGCTAGAATTCTCCTCCAGACAGCGACTGAACTCGACCTAGCTGAAAAGCTAGTGTGGAAAATCCTGCCGCCGTGGGGAGTGTAACCTAGGACCTCCCGGTCAGAGGCGCTGCAGTGACATCAGTTGATGCACTGAGCTACCGCTGCCGGTCATAGGGGTGGAGCGTCTCAGGGACGGGGAGTGGGGGCGGCTAGATGTCAGTGGTCGCTGTCACGGCGGGAGCGTTGCGGGGAGCGAGATCGTCAGGGAGGACAAATCGTCCGTCGGAGTCGATGAGAGGGGAGAGCGATAGGGGTCGCTGGTGAAGCGGTCGTAATGGGGAGGCAGGGGCAGTAGGGACGGACGGGGAGTACCGGAGTCTTGGCTGCGGAGGGGGTGGTGGGGAGAACGGGCATGCAGGGGACACTTCTACAACTTTGCAGTAGTACTGGTTCTGGCCGTGGTTATGATTGTCAAACAGACTGTTGAAGCTAATGGGAGATGATGGTGTTGATTATGTTACCTATTACACTTAGAGCATTGTTCTCTAATAAGCAAATTCGCGTCGCTCTGAGAAAAGTGATGATGTCTCTGTTCAGCAAAAGATCATGATAGGACGACGGAGAGAGAGGGAGGCCGAGAGCGGGAGGTTGGGAGAGAGAGGCCAAGAGAGGGAGGCCGAGAGAGGGAAGCCGAGAGAGGGAGGCCGAGAGAGGGAGGCCGAGAGAGGGAGGCCGAGAGAGGGAGGCCGAGAGAGGGAGGCCGAGAGAGGGAGGCCGAGAGAGGGAGGCCGAGAGAGGGAGGCCGAGTGAGGGAGGCCGAGTGAGGGAGGCCGAGAGAGGGAAGCCGAGAGAGGGAGGCCGAGAGAGGGAGGCCGAGAGAGGGAGGCCGAGAGAGGGAGGCCGAGAGAGGGAGGCCGAGAGAGGGAAGCCGAGAGAGGGAGGCCGAGAGAGGGAGGCCGAGAGAGGGAGGCCGAGAGAGGGAGGCCGAGAGAGGGAGGCCGAGAGAGGGAGGCCGAGAGAGGGAGGCCGAGAGAGGGAGGCCGAGTGAGGGAGGCCGAGTGAGGGAGGCCGAGAGAGGGAAGCCGAGAGAGGGAGGCCGAGAGAGGGAGGCCGAGAGAGGGAGGCCGAGAGAGGGAGGCCGAGAGAGGGAGGCCGAGAGAGGGAGGCCGAGAGAGGGAGGCCGAGAGAGGGGGAAGGATCGGGAGAAAGAGAGGAGGGAGAGACCGCAAATAACCGTGTAATCTTCATTAAAAAAGTTTTCTCGAAAACCTTTCCGATTAGAATATAAGTTTTTACTTGTTGATTTTCTTTTTTAATTTTGTCGAATGTTTAAATGTTTCTGAGATCTTTGACCTTCGAAATATAGCTAGAAAGAACGACTTATTTGGTAAATGATCTAGAAAGACTAGTAAATAATTTTATATTGTTGAAATATTTGATGAGTGATAGCCTTTGGCGATTTCGTGTTTGTCAGCAAGAGTGATTCTGATAATGTTTATTTTGTGTACAGTAGCAGCTTCAATTTCAATACATATATAGCAATGATGCAATGGATTGCGGTGTGGCTAAAGCGATGTTGCGAATAGTCGGAACCGGCCTCTTTCTTCAGGAGGGGAGTCCCGGACACTAATATCATAAGAAGCGCCATTGACTCAAGAAACGTTTCGTGGTGCCTACTGCGTTGCTGTTGCTGCAAAGGAAGTGACACAGACCTCGGGGGGTAGAGAGATCGCAACTCGGAGAGGGGTCGGGTCGAAGTGCTGTTCCATGCGGAGGAGAATTTATTTGCAACGAAGAGTTGGACAAATGACTTACGGTTAGGCATGAGAGAATTCAATGATAAGGGGACAAAGTTGCGAGTAGGAATAATGTGAGAATCGCGCAGATGAGTTAGTAAAACGCGATAAATGTAAGAAAATGAGAAACTTTTCTGTACTTTGAAAACGCTCTTATTGAAGTAAATATAATATGGGATGTCGCAAAGAGAAAGGAAGAGGTTAGGTGGCAGAGAGGGGGAGAGATGGTATATATATATATATATATATATATATATATATATATATATATATATATATATATATATAGGTGAGTGAAACGAATAAAGAGAGAAATAAAAGGAAATGGAAGATAAATATGCTGATAAAAACCTGAATGCCTACAAAAACTATAATATAACTAATTATAATTGTTAAAAATATATTACCTCATGAAACATTATAGGAGTGAATGTACGAATAGAGAGACATATGTAACTAAATGAAAGTAATCATAAAATAGAATAAAGTACAAGACATAATGAAATTCACTCATTGTTAATCGTAAATATAGAGTATATTGAGTACCAGATAATCGTTAAGAATGATCAACAACATAAATGATGATCCAGAATGAATACTATAATAAAAAATTGTGAAACAAATTATTATTAAGCAAATAATCCGATGCGTAAGAAGTAAATAAGTCCTTATAGATATACACACAGATATACATATGTATAGACAAGGCGAGTGGTATGGCGGTGGCGGTCGGGTATATGTATAGACAAGACGAGTAGTATGGCGGTGACGGTCGGGCGAAAGTGTTTTTTGCAGCAATGTAATGGTTTGATATCCAGAAGATGCGATTAGCTGTGACAATCACTCCATATTAATAATAGAGAAGGTACTGCTAATGATCAAACAATTATTGAACTTCCAAGAAGCTTTATTTATTACTTCACAAAACAAAATTATTGCCGCGGCCGTCTTCCGCGGCCGGAATCAGTAAATACTTGTCTGTCCGGGAGCCTCCGCGACCTAGCCAGAGGTGACCGCCATTCCACGACCTTCTTCAGGGCAAATTGCGACCTTCTTCAGGGCGCATTTGCCTGCAGAATGGACTAAACGTTGGCACCTCTGCCTAGGCATCTTCCGGACAGCCAAGTATTTACTTTCAAATATATTACAGCAGTACAAATAATCAAAAGACAAAAAGAAGTGTCGGCCTGGTGGCCGAGATCGGTGAGGCAGTAGTGTCGCAGCGATCTCGGACCGAAGGGTCGCGTGTTCGAGTCCCGCCGCGGACATGGTTGTCTTTGTATTCGTCCTTTCACCCCTTATCACCATTTCGTTTCACCTTCATAGTTACCATAATGTTGACTCCAATAGTGGTCGCTAATGACCTATATGTTGATGTGACCTTAAAAAAAAAGATGTACAATCTGATAAAAGTAAAACTAACCGGTAGTGTAAGTTGAGACGGACCCTCCTAGCGTGCCCGACAATGAAAGCTTCTGCCCGAGCGAAGTAGGGAGTTCAGACTCGCGCGATCCTGAGGGGCGGAGGACGGAGGACGGCGAGGGGGGGGGCGTTGCAGGACGATTCTCGCGTGCCAAGTAGCGCCCCTAGGCCGTAACGGCCTCCGACAAGCGGCGTCCCGTCCTTTCGCGCCATCCGCGGTACGAGGGGCAGGGGTGAGGACGAGATGAGCGAGGACGGGCGAGGGGAGGCAGAAATAATGAGGGCGACGACGCGCCAAGCGCGGGGACGGCGCGGAAGGAAACTTGAGTGAAAGTTACGGTATGACTTGCAAAGGGAGGGCGCCAAGTGTGATGAAGGAATCAAAAAGGACGGTAGTAATCTCACAGGGATATGAAGCAATAAGGAGCGCGATGCTTTGCTCGCCCACCGGAAGTGCGGAGACCTCCCCACCAGGGGACGGATGCGGACTGGGAGCGGGATGGGATGCACCGGAAGTGACGTGATGGCCTCGTGACAGAAGGGAGGGGCGGTCAACGGCGGTTAGCCGTCTTATTGTCCCCGGTTTCCGGGACAACCCGGCGTCGCAGCTAGTCTCCCCCTTTTGCGGTGGATGAGCGGAGTTTAGTGGGCGCGTGATTACAGCAGTTAGTGGTTTGTGGGGACAAAGACGTCCAAATGAAATGTAACTGAATATCTCGGGGACTTTTCCCATCTCATTACAAAATTATAGCCCAGCCACGAAATAATAGATAAAAAGTATAGAAAAAGGTGTTCTGCGCTTGGAATAACATTATGGTTGACATCTGTGCACACTCTATACCCACTGGGAGCATAGATCACACATTAGCGACAGTCTCGACTCTTTGGAATCACAAGGTTACAATTAACTAACTCGAATATAATGAGTTGTTAGTGTTATAAAGTTGTATCTTACTTCCGCTACATGTAAAACATACTCGTTCTGTAAAGTAAATGCAAATAGCTACTGTGCAAATCGCCACTGTAAGTAGAGAGAAGTCTGAATAGATGAAGAGATGAAACGTCAGTTAGCGGCAGTCACCTGCGGTTAGTCTTCTTGTCCCCGGTTTGCGGGACATCCTCCACCGCAACTAGTCGCCCTGTTTGAGGTGGATGAGCGGAGTTTAGTTGGTGGGTGTTTACGACAGTTTGAGGTTTGTGGGGCACAAAGACGTTGAAATGAAATATAACTGAATATCTCGGAAACTTTTGACATCTCATTGTGAACTTATAGTTAAGTCACGTCAAAAAGTAGTGGTGTTAGAAACTGAACATACTTTCTCGCCCGTACTTTCACAGAAAATTACACAAAAACTACTCAAATTTTGTACATGACCTTATTTCAAAATCTGTCTTTAAGAAACAGAATTCATTTCGAAAAAAATATCTACCATAATTATAGTTGTAGGAAGACACCGAAAAATTTTGAACTCTTGCAATTTTCGAAAATTTATAGTTTTTAACGATAATGAGATCTGCACCAATCTTTTAAACGTCCTTCACACTATCCAACAAAAAAACTTATTAAAAATGGAGTCATTTTTTTAAAATTGTGAAAATAGCCGAGAGGCTTTAGGTAAAATTAGAATATAAGTTTCAAATTCTAGGACCGCGTCATCAGCCAGATTGATTAGGGAATTTGATTTCTGGATAAAATCGGCCGAACGGTTTAGCCGCTAGCGTTGTCAAAAGACGAACAGACAGACAGACAGACAGACAGACAGACAGACAAACATTTTGAAGTCATTCGATTTCTCGATATCAAGGACCCAGAAAACATGATTCTGGCAACACCACATGTTACATAATTTTTTTAATTTACCATCTGGATTTATTCAGTATTTCCTTACCAGGGGTTTTAGCCGAAAATTCGCCTTTTTTGCCTACATAAAAATTCGCCTACATAATTTTCTCTCTACTGCATAAGCCACCCTGTAACCATGAGCTATAGTATCGATGATATATTTACTATCGACAAGAGTATCGTCTCATCTGAATGACATAGTTCCAACGGACAAAATCGAAACAAGTGAGTTGTTAGTGTAATAAGGTTAGTGTAATAAGATTTTCGACTTTAGTTTTTACTAGATGTGTTGAATTCAGCCTCCGTTTGGAGCAGAATCCTAGTAATGGGCTGCGCTGGTCGGCACTGTGGCTTCCCCGATCATAACCTGGCAATTACAGGAGCCGTTCCCCCAACAATGGGGCAACGGATCATGAGCGATATTTTCTTCTACCTTCTTTGTCTACCCGTTTTCCTTACACACACGCACATACACGAACTACACTGCCACACTTCTCGTGAGAGCAGTGGGGATCTGCCCCGTTTGATTACCTCAAAGGGAAAATTCCCCGCAAGTTGACGTATAGGTCGGTGCTGAATCTCACCACCCAGTAGGGAAGGAATCATCACCATCTCCCTGCCCGGCTCCAACATCAATAATGACCTTAGCAGTTGGCGTGTCCAACATCAATCAATGACGGTATCCATTCTGAGACTGGCAAGGAAGGTATTTACGTCTCGGGGTGGGCGCGCACGTGAGAATAAGAAAATGCTTGCGTGGGGAGGGGGTACGAATGTGGCTGACTCGCGTAGAAGGGGGTCTGAGTGTGCGAGGGCATGGACGTGCCCTTGGGCCATCTGAAGTGGGTGGACGAATGGACGCAGAGTGACGGGCAGGCGTTAGGCCGGAACGAGTGCGGCAATGAGAACGGAGACGGTGACAAAGACGGAGACAGCAGAGGAAACAATGGAATCCCGGAACGGAGCATGGACAGGGACTAGAGCTAACGAGGATGATAGCCAACAGGAAGATCTGGCAGTCCAAGATGATAGCCAACAGGAAGATCTGGCAGTCCAAGATGATAGCCAACAGGAAGATCTGGCAGTCCAAGATGATAGCCAATAGGAAGATCTGACAGTCCAAGATGATAGGCAACTGGAAGATCTAGCAGTTCATGATGATAGCTAACAGGAAGATCTGGCAGTCCAAGATGATAGCCAACAGGAAGATCTGGCAGTCCAAGATGATAGCCAACAGGAAGATCTGGCAGTCCAAGTTGATAGCCAACAGGAAGAGCTGGCAGTCCAAGATGATAGCCAATATAAAGATCTGGCAGTCCAAGATGATAGCCAACAGGAAGATCTGGGTAGGTTGAGTGCGGCAGAGTGCGGTAGAGAATAGTCAGTAGGTAGCGTGTACGGTGCGTGGGCCGCGGCTGGGATAGTCACAGGCGGAGGCTGACGTGGGTCGCAGACAGAACAGAAACGTGGATGGTGACGGAGCTGAAGCCAATGTTGGGGACGGTGTAGGGGTCGTGGTAGGGCACGTTGTCACGACGACAGGCAAGAGCACGGGATCGGGGACAAGATCGGGCAAAAGCTTAGGGTTAGGAGAAGAAACAGAGAATTCTGGGAAAAGATCAGACATGTTGGCGTGGGCAGGGACAGAGGTTCTTGAGCTGGTGGGGAAGGTAGCCAAAGCAAAGTAATGGCAACGGGTAGGGTACGAGCGTGGAAGTGTGTGTAGGTGATGACCACCCAAACGCGGGTGGGCGTGGTAAGAGGAAGGGTCATGGCTGCAGACTGGTGAGGGACAGAAGAAGAACAGAAGGTGGGAAGCTATTATGGGCGCAGACGTGGGTGACAGTTGTTATGGAGAGTGTGAGCGTGGGTGCGTACGTGAGCATTGACGGGCTGAAAATAGGTGGAGGGGTGGAGGAAAGAACCTCAACGGGGACGGGGCGGGATAGGGACGGCTTCGGGGACGGGGATTCACTGGGAGAAGAGAACCACAACGGAGGCAGGAAAACTTGCAGAAGGCTGGGAAGATATAATTGGCGGACACGTGAGCGGGAGCAAAGATTCTGGAACTGGCGAGACTGGGAGCGGTAGCTCAGTGCATCAACTGATGTCACTGCAGCACCTCTGACCGGTAGGTCCTAGGATTCGAGTCCCGACGGCGGCAGGATTTTCGGCACTAGCTTTTCAGCTAGGTCGAATTCAGTCGCTTTCTGGAGGAGAATTCTAGCGGCCGGCTGCTCTGATCGGTAGTTTTCGGTTGTTTTCATCGAACAGAACTAGGCGAATGCCGGAGCAGTATCCTACCAAACGGGTCACGGACCGCACGGGATATTTCCTTCCTCTTCCTTGTCCTATCGTCATCCCTTACCCACACACTTACACTAACATGCACTACACTACTAGACATGCCGACATACCGGTCGGGGACTTAGAACTTGTCCCGGCAGGGGCAGTGGTGCCCTGCTGATGGGAGATACCTGGTTGAGAAAAAAACCCGCTTGTCGACGGTAGGTTGGCGCCGAATCTCGCCATCAAGCAGGGGACTATCACCGCCACCACCCGATCAAAAAAACACGCACAAATGACTCACGAGACTAATGAACACGCTAGTTGACGCGCCCGGAATCACTAACAATCAACCAATCGAACTGGCGAGAGCGATTGTCAACAGGGGAGTAGCGGCAGTGGGTAGTGGGACTGCCAGCGTGGACGGTGCGTTGGCGGGGGCGGGGCGGGCGGGGCCGTGGGGCGTGGGATGGGGACGGGGACGAGGACGGGCACGTCCGAGCGGCGACACAGCGCTCGTCGTCCGAGGAACGCGCGCGGGTAATTGGATTCCTTCTGGCCGTCTGGGCCGCCTTGCCCGGAGGAGACGCAGCCCTTTTCAAATATTTGAATCTGCGCAGCGGGCAGGCAGGCAGCGGCTGAGGACGCTGCGGACAAAGGAGATGATGTTGACAGTGCGCGAGTACGCGCAGTAGCCTTCAAGATGGCCGCAGGGGAAAGACATCAAACTCTATTGACTCGGATGGCTTTTTAAAATCGTATATAGTAGACGAACATGAATAGTAGTGAAGTCATGAGTGAAGCTCCGATTTAATTTAATTTAATAATAATAATAATAATAATAATAATAATAATAATAATAATAATAATAATAATAATAATTCTTATTCTTCTTTCGAATCATTCAGTTTGAAGTACGTTAGATCGATTACTTCTTCTGTGCTTTTTTCTTTACGTTTCTTGCAATATTTCTTCATTCTTTCAGATGTTGCCTTTCTTCTCACTTCTGATATATTTGCCCCTCTTTTGGATTTTGTTTTTTTTTCTGGGAATCTGAGCTGCTCCTCTTGAGTTATTTTTCTGATTTGTTCTTTATACTCAATTAATTTATCAGTAATTTTTAATTCATTCAAGTCTGCTGGGATTAATTTAAACCAATTGCTCTACGTTTTTTCTATTTAAAAAGAATTTAAGTATTTGTTTTGTTACTTTGTTACTATTCGTTCTAAATATATGGCGATAGAAACTAATAGCGTTTTCCACTCGTTGCACTGAAACTCACCATAGTGCAGGGCAAACATGTTATCGCTCCGCAACAGTGCTGCCCCACACGCGTGAAGGGCAGCAACGAATGAAAGGGATTCCGGAACTGAGTCAGTGCATGTGCGCTACGCAGTGTGATTATAGACAGCCGTTTTTGGTCTGTCACACTGAAAGAACTTGAAAAATAAAAAAATTGAATTATGATCGAAGTTATAATATTTTTAATAATAATAATAATAATAATAATAATTATTATTATTATTATTATTATTATTATTATTATTATTATTATTATTATTATTATTTTTAACAGAACTTGTATGAAGTTTTTGGTAGTTCTTTCTCCTTAATTCATAAATTATTAACGTGTGAAAACTTTAATTAAAATGTAAAATGTGTATTTGCCGAAATATCGTTTTTTGAGATTTCCCAGTGATCGATATGGTACACGAGATTTTGAAACGAAAGACTACTGCAGAATTGTTGGGTTATTGAAATTCATAAAAATATTAACATGAGCATCGCATTCCCGTATTCCCGCACGTAACCCCTTCTACGGTTGACTATCTGAGAAAGCACAGCTCGGCTGCATCCCGGCAGATATTTAGAGAGGAGGAATGTCGAAGCAACGTAGTCAAGTAACGCAAATGCATGTCAAGTAACGAGTAATGCAAATGAATGTTCTTCTTCCAATCGAAAGAAAACCTCGAATACAATTAAATGTGGAAGAATCATTGGAAATATGTATGTTATCTAACTGATATTCAATTATTTTTATTCAGTATATTTTTAGAGAAGTCCAAACTCCCATGACTCACTTACTTTGAGAATCTCAAGATATACGCAGAAATCTGTTTAAAAAATTAAGAGTATTCTATTCAGTTAAATTCCAAATTTAACAGACTTTTCTAACTCATTTTGTACGACCAATTTCTAACTTATTTTGTACGTACAATACAAAAGTAAGACAAACTGAATACACTGAAAAGATCATTTATACTTTCTCTGTTTTATGTCCTTCCAATATAAAAGGGAAAGAGCAATTTTCGACGCCCTGATTCCAGGGCGAGCTCTTCTTTGTATTCACGAAGAAAACTGAGTGGGATGAACTCGGATTATGCATTTTTGGAGAAGTAGGTAAACGGCTTAGGAAACGTTGATCGCAGGATGCAGTCGGTATACGTTAGTTATGTTAATTATTTTCTCTGCCGCTGCCGCCGTCGCCACCTTTCTCGCTTCATCTCTTAAGGCCTCCACCTCCACTTCCATCTCTCCTCCTACCATCACCGCTCTACCATCTCTACCTGTAGAATAGACAACTTTGTGCCACCTTACTTGCTCCTCCCACCTTCACCAC
>BLKR01001600.1:105000-131130 GCA_011170035.1 Teleogryllus occipitalis | reverse complement strand
CTAGTTGACGCGCCCGGAATCACTAACAATCAACCAATCGAACTGGCGAGAGCGATTGTCAACAGGGGAGTAGCGGCAGTGGGTAGTGGGACTGCCAGCGTGGACGGTGCGTTGGCGGGGGCGGGGCGGGCGGGGCCGTGGGGCGTGGGATGGGGACGGGGACGAGGACGGGCACGTCCGAGCGGCGACACAGCGCTCGTCGTCCGAGGAACGCGCGCGGGTAATTGGATTCCTTCTGGCCGTCTGGGCCGCCTTGCCCGGAGGAGACGCAGCCCTTTTCAAATATTTGAATCTGCGCAGCGGGCAGGCAGGCAGCGGCTGAGGACGCTGCGGACAAAGGAGATGATGTTGACAGTGCGCGAGTACGCGCAGTAGCCTTCAAGATGGCCGCAGGGGAAAGACATCAAACTCTATTGACTCGGATGGCTTTTTAAAATCGTATATAGTAGACGAACATGAATAGTAGTGAAGTCATGAGTGAAGCTCCGATTTAATTTAATTTAATAATAATAATAATAATAATAATAATAATAATAATAATAATAATAATAATAATAATAATTCTTATTCTTCTTTCGAATCATTCAGTTTGAAGTACGTTAGATCGATTACTTCTTCTGTGCTTTTTTCTTTACGTTTCTTGCAATATTTCTTCATTCTTTCAGATGTTGCCTTTCTTCTCACTTCTGATATATTTGCCCCTCTTTTGGATTTTGTTTTTTTTTCTGGGAATCTGAGCTGCTCCTCTTGAGTTATTTTTCTGATTTGTTCTTTATACTCAATTAATTTATCAGTAATTTTTAATTCATTCAAGTCTGCTGGGATTAATTTAAACCAATTGCTCTACGTTTTTTCTATTTAAAAAGAATTTAAGTATTTGTTTTGTTACTTTGTTACTATTCGTTCTAAATATATGGCGATAGAAACTAATAGCGTTTTCCACTCGTTGCACTGAAACTCACCATAGTGCAGGGCAAACATGTTATCGCTCCGCAACAGTGCTGCCCCACACGCGTGAAGGGCAGCAACGAATGAAAGGGATTCCGGAACTGAGTCAGTGCATGTGCGCTACGCAGTGTGATTATAGACAGCCGTTTTTGGTCTGTCACACTGAAAGAACTTGAAAAATAAAAAAATTGAATTATGATCGAAGTTATAATATTTTTAATAATAATAATAATAATAATAATAATTATTATTATTATTATTATTATTATTATTATTATTATTATTATTATTATTATTATTTTTAACAGAACTTGTATGAAGTTTTTGGTAGTTCTTTCTCCTTAATTCATAAATTATTAACGTGTGAAAACTTTAATTAAAATGTAAAATGTGTATTTGCCGAAATATCGTTTTTTGAGATTTCCCAGTGATCGATATGGTACACGAGATTTTGAAACGAAAGACTACTGCAGAATTGTTGGGTTATTGAAATTCATAAAAATATTAACATGAGCATCGCATTCCCGTATTCCCGCACGTAACCCCTTCTACGGTTGACTATCTGAGAAAGCACAGCTCGGCTGCATCCCGGCAGATATTTAGAGAGGAGGAATGTCGAAGCAACGTAGTCAAGTAACGCAAATGCATGTCAAGTAACGAGTAATGCAAATGAATGTTCTTCTTCCAATCGAAAGAAAACCTCGAATACAATTAAATGTGGAAGAATCATTGGAAATATGTATGTTATCTAACTGATATTCAATTATTTTTATTCAGTATATTTTTAGAGAAGTCCAAACTCCCATGACTCACTTACTTTGAGAATCTCAAGATATACGCAGAAATCTGTTTAAAAAATTAAGAGTATTCTATTCAGTTAAATTCCAAATTTAACAGACTTTTCTAACTCATTTTGTACGACCAATTTCTAACTTATTTTGTACGTACAATACAAAAGTAAGACAAACTGAATACACTGAAAAGATCATTTATACTTTCTCTGTTTTATGTCCTTCCAATATAAAAGGGAAAGAGCAATTTTCGACGCCCTGATTCCAGGGCGAGCTCTTCTTTGTATTCACGAAGAAAACTGAGTGGGATGAACTCGGATTATGCATTTTTGGAGAAGTAGGTAAACGGCTTAGGAAACGTTGATCGCAGGATGCAGTCGGTATACGTTAGTTATGTTAATTATTTTCTCTGCCGCTGCCGCCGTCGCCACCTTTCTCGCTTCATCTCTTAAGGCCTCCACCTCCACTTCCATCTCTCCTCCTACCATCACCGCTCTACCATCTCTACCTGTAGAATAGACAACTTTGTGCCACCTTACTTGCTCCTCCCACCTTCACCACTTTCAACGCTTCCTCCAACACCTTTCTCCATTGCCTCCACCATCACCATCTTCTCTAACCTCCTCAATACCGCTCTTTTAATCTCTTCCACAATTTTAGGAAACCTGATGACGGGGGCCATTTCAGTCTCGATTCGTAATTTACAAAATTTGAATATAAATTATATTGCATTTTTACAATTGTGTACTGGCCTAATTATACTCATATGAACAAGTTCACTAATACGGTTTCAGTGAAAAAAACACATGTACTCAAATTGAAATAATTAAAATATAATTTTTACATAGGTGCCTATACTAATTATTTTCGAAGGTGCCTACGCATATGACATGTTTTATCCAAAATTCAACAAAAAAGTTTCTATACCAATGAATTGAAAAGTAATGAGTTAAAAATAAAAACACACAAATCCATTTTCCCAGTAACGATCAGCAGAGATCTATACTTCGGAGGATGTAGAAAATTTAATAAATATAATGGATGTATTAAATGTACAGAATGAATCGGTAATTTAGAGTCACGAGTTGTATTTTAAAAATAATAAATTTGTAATGGTAACTACAGCATCTCCGATAAGGATGTTAATTGCACTCCTTGAGATTGTTCGTCGAGTACTTGTAGATTATTTTTACATTGCAGGAATTAAAAATAGTGAACGTAAAGAAGTTGTTTCATTTATAAAAATATTGTTCAGTTACAACATTTTTAACTCAAATACTTGTCTTACTGATTAGCAATTCTGAGCAATTCTTTTTATCTTAAAAATATTTTTTTCGGAGATTTCAAATTAGAGATTTTGAGACACTCTGTATCCAAGATAATTCAATTCATTATTATATCCTTTGAATTTTCACCATTATTATCCTTTGAATTTTCTGCAGGATACGGGAGTGGACGTGATATCTTTTCCCAGAGTACAGCTTGCAATTGACAGAGTCGCGGACTAATGGTCTGAAATGATATCCTTCTTATATCACATTGGCGTAATTGTATCATAAACTTCACAGATGAAGCTACATCAAGAAAAGGCGTAGCAGGTGATGTAATGTCCCACATATTAATTAAGAAGAAAAGTTAATCTGGTGTACATAAGTGAATTTAATTGACATATGATACTCTCCGCGTAACCTTTATTGGGAAATTATCTTATGAAATCATACATGTAAAAGAACCATGATCTCACATGAGTGATCAAAAAATCAATTCCATTCAATGATATTTGTTCACCGTACGTTTTAAATGAAAAATGTGAAGCTTCGCAAACTTGACTACCGCGCGTCCGCTCTCTTGGCTGCCGACAGAAGGCTACGAAATTTTTGCTTGGGAACATTCGGCCATTCGCACTCAGAGCTGCGTGCTCGAGCATGAAGTCGAGGGATCAGGAACAAAAGCGCGTGTGACAAGTGAAGAATTAAATATTCAAACGGCGCATGGATTCGCTCCACCAAAAAATGTTAAGGTCCTGATTTTTATTTCCATCCGTCTCTGCATTTTTGAAACCAATGTTCCATGAATACCGACTTCAAGAGAGATTAGTGACGAGAACTGGAACACTGTTATACAAATAAAATGGTGAATGGATTAATATTAGTTGATTACACGGTTTCAATCTGTTAAACTAGTGGTGTTAGAGAAGGGCACGGACTTTCTCACATTAATTTGTTTAGTGGCCTGGCTCACAGGTTTTGCCCCACCCGCATCCCAGCTACTATATATTGGCACCTACGAGTAAAAGATATTATTTCATATTTCCTCATTTTTCGATCAATAAAATTGAAATATGATTTTTAAGGTATTATAAAAGGGTGATCAAAATCGCAAATTTTCTGGGAGAAATTTGGAGCTGATTTTGAAAAAATAATGTCTGAGCATTTCTAGAAATGCCCAACTTGTATAATAATTGTCAATCGTTTTCATGGGGAATGGTTTGAAACACTTTGACTCACAAATGCAAGAATGTATAAAAACGCTCAAATCCAGTACATTTAAAACTATCAAAAGAAAATGTTTGAAGAAAAAAATTGGGCTTTTGTAGAGAAAATCGGGTTAATAAATTGTCTCATATAGCACTAATAGGTGACTTTTTGTTGAAATCTCTAAATTTATTTTTCGCAGTATTACACACCTTTCTCCGTTCTATGTATATATTACTTGACATATACATACGTATGTATGAAAAAGTAGAAAATGTTTTAGTTATGAACAAAAATATTCACATATTATATTTATAGTAATTTTAAAATATTTGAACTACGTAGTATTGCAAAAAGATTTTGTCACAAAAATTAAAACAATATAATAAATTTTTGATCATCTCAGAACCGTTTAGAATTTATGAACTTTATTGAATACATTTATTCCGTTTTCAAATAAATAATTTCGGCTTTAAAATAGTAGTTATTAAGTTTTATTTCATGAACTTTGTTTCAAAATAATGTTCAGTGAAAGTATTCTCACCTACCGCATAACGCTACAATTATGAGATGAGAGATGGCCATACGCCCCAATTGTGTGTTCCTTCAATTGGAAGTCTTCAACTACAAATGTGAAAATACTACACCGATGTCTTACCAAAGCACTTTCCATTCAGTGTATATTTGACGAAAATTCAGATTTCCCAAAATTGAATAAAGTATTTGATTTTTTAAGAAATAATTCGTTGTAGTTGGTTCTTTTCCGCAAGAAAGTTTGACCAAATATACAAATATAATTTTTGAGATAGATACTTTTTTATGTTTTTCACTGGAATATACATGAAAACGGCTTTAATAGTCCTAGGATTTTTGGACTTGCTTTGTTTTATTGCTTCAGTTTATGGCGCACATCTCGTAAACCGGTCTACAAAAACTTTCTTTGCCGGTTGTGCCTGAGGATCGGAAAGCGTATAATATCGCATAAAAACCAGCATTTCAACACACTGCCCAAAGAAGCACAGTATTTGAAGGAATTAGGCAGATCCGCTTATCTGAAGCAAATACTGATTATTTTCCATCCCTCATCTTCGTCAATTTTGAAACATTCTGAAGAACAAATACATTAATAAGCATATTATAAAAACTAATATATTTCTTTAATATCTCAATATAATATATTTGTTAAGGGTTTGAAATTTAGACAAAAAATAATTTCGCCACATTTGATACTATTTTTCTAGAGTGCTCTTGTAGGGCAATTCGTTCTCAATACGACAATGCCAAGGTTTTATTAATAAATTGAAAAAAACACAGTAATAGTTTTAGGATACAATTATATTAATTTGTGAGGGACATTTGTTAATGAAAACAAATCACTCAGGTGTTGTCTTACCCGCTTGGCGAGATAATGGAAATCTGCAATCCTCAATTGGAAGTGGTTGGCTCTTATTATCGAAGTTGCGGCTTAACTTCAACACACTCCGTTTATTTAAAAGGTAAAATAACGCAAAATATATTAATAAAACTAACTGGTAGATATTTTTATAACCTTGCATTTTTTCAGAATAGCATATTTCATAAATCATGCATTTTATCTAAATATTTGATGTCTATCTATGTGCCATTAGTGAAAAGAAGATCAATTAACCCTTTTTTGAAATATCAGTTACATTATTATATACTACTTTAATAATATATTCACTACTTTCAGAAGGTATTTGGATAGAAGAAAGAGATAAATATTAGTGTCCCAGGAAGATATGAAATAATATTTCCGAATAACAGTGCAAACTTCAACTGACTGCATGAACGTTCAATGTCAGTGAACTTACAAGTCTCCCTCACTGCTCTTAGTAATATCTCCAAAAGGAACGGCGACTCACCGTTCAATTCAGTTTCAGTCTTGTTAGCATGTTCAACAACACATTTACGATGATCAGTAGACAACAATGTTTGATTACTGAATCCAAAGATCTTCTTCTGCACTTCAAGACTTAAGACATTTAGCCTGTTCGGATATCAGAGTTTCTCTCCATCTTGTCCTTGGTTTGCTTTCTTCTCTTCTTTCTTATAGTATGTAAATACAAAGCTGTCTTTGGATATTACTCATTCTCCCTACATGCTCTACCCATGTGTACCTAATCTCTACACATCTTTGCTTGTAGTCTTGCATTTTAGTATTAATAGCTTTCATTTGTTTTTATTTTCTTTCTTCTTCATTTCTTATTCGATCTTCTCTTCTGTATCCTTTTTCCCTGAGAAAAATCTTCACTTCGCCACTTAGTATTCTTGGCAATGTTTTTTGAGCTTGTATCCAATTTTCCCAATCTTGCAATGTAAATAACTACCAGGTAATTTTAAAATTTAATTTGTGTTTCTGGCCTTGTCTTATTTTTAAGGTGTGTATAGTTTTACGTACTGTTTGGTATTTTATCAATTTTCTCTTTATATCTTTGTTCTTTTCATAATTTAGTTTGTAAAAAATCAAGGAGAGAATTTTATTTACAATGATTATTTTGAACTAATTGAATCCTTTTGCAAGAAAGCCATATATTTTGCTTCTCCTTATGCTAGCATCATAGCTTTTGTAAATTTTATAAAGATAGTGACAAATCTCTGTAGTTTGTGTCTCTGTGTCGTAAATAATAATTATATCATCAGCAAATAATAAAATATTAAAATATCATTAATACAAATATAATAAAATCATATAAAAATCATTAAAATTATACCAATTTAAACTTTGTGTTTTAACACCAAACATATATTATTTAAATAAATATTTAACAGTTTTGGTTGCAGAGGACAACCTTGCCTAACACCTTATTTGTTGTCGGTGGTGAAATTATGTATAACCTACTTTTTGGCGACGATAAGGTCATCGTGGCCGGTGATATGGATGACTTGAGTTATCTATTCCGTAAGTTGAAAGAGGAATATGAGAAATGGGGCCTAAAGATTAATGTCTCAAACCGAGTATCTGAAAGTGGGAGATGACGTGATGGACGATATAGAGATAGAGACTGAAAAAATTAAAAGTTGTAAAACTTTTTAATATTTAGGGGTCACTTAATCATCTAACGGTAAAAGCAGTGATGACAATAATTTGACAAGGTAAAAGAGCGATACGGCAACTAAACCCCATTCTGTGGAACGATAAAATAACAAAAAGAACAAAGCATATTATTTACTCTTCAGTGGTTGAAAGAATCACTACCTATGATGCAAAAGTGTAGGAACTGAATAAAAGAGAACGAGACAGACTTGTACTTGAAATGGATTTTTCGAGAAGAAGCAGTGGCACATTCAAACTGGAACACGTATGGAATGAGAAAATAAGGGATATTATGGGCCTTAAAGGAAATATAATGGTGGCCCGGAAGGTAACAAAAAGACAATATGAAAAAGCGGTTTTAAAAATTTCATTCCGTTATTACACGTGAAGTTTCTACTTAGAATTACTGAATTATTATTCAAGGAATATGTTTTTTAGAAATACAGAGTTAAATTATATATCTTCAGGTATTGTATCCATATTCATATTGTACGATTCTACTGGTCGACAGAGCAAAAATATTTCGAAAAACACCTCTGCTCTTACTGCGAGAGCGAAGAAGTGCGCTATCATTGGTGCAAGTTCAAACTTCTACTGACAGGAGTAGCAAGCTTCCCCCTCCCTTTCCCGATCGGGGAACGATTAAGGGGACATTTTACTACCCCTTTCTTGTAAAATGGAACATCTGAAGCGTATTTTGATTTTGGCTTTTTTGCCAACTTTACCTCTTTTGGCCTCACTGTGCGCGATAATTAATTTTCTGAGGGACTGCACCGACTTCACAAGAGATAAGCTCGGGAATGAGGGCATTCGAAATTACCTAGGAATTTATCATCTAAAAGGAAAAACTGACAAAAGATTAGAGAGGCCACATCGAAAGAAGGTGGAACATCAGAATTCCACAACTGATTCTAAGCCAAGAGTAAAATGAAATATTGGTAGATCGAAGACAAGATGCTTGGACTAGAAATAAAACGCAACGGAAAGGAAGTTCTAATGCTTCAAGAAGAAGAAGAAGAAGAAAAAGAAGAAGAAGAAGAATGTGAATATTCGTTGCTACACTACTCAATAGCTCTACCAAATAGTTATGTTCTTTTAGGTATACGTCGCATTTCCTGAAACTTTCGCGTGCAATTTCTTTGTTCCATTGAGTAAATATGGAAGTGATTCCTTGTTTTTTACTAGATTTAAAAAAGTACATAGCTTTCATCTGCACTTTCAAAAGAGAAATATTTTAAATTTAATTGTACATCTATCGTGTGGAATATTTAAAAAACAATTTTATCCTGTAGTGATAATGGCTTACACATTTATTCCCTGAAAAATACAAAAGTAAAAATCCTCAGTTGAACGCCTGTAGTGGAAGTTCGTGAAACGTACTTTAATATACGACCTGTCCATCTAAATTTTTTCGAGATACTCTTGCAATTTTACGACCTCACGTGAACGTGTAATAAATAGCCGCTGAGAAATTTTTGCCTTTTTCTGTGCGTTTGCAACCATAAACGTTTCTTATACACACGTACACGCGACATCACGTTCATAGAAACGCGGTATAATTACATGGAAATCCTAAACATGTTTTATGCTTGGACTCGCGCATGATTAAAATGCCGCAAAAGGCGTAGCGGGCTCGGCACCGCTGTGTGTGGCGAATAAAGCGCCAAGGAAATTAAATTTCACCCACGTTTCGGTGCTCCGTGCCGGCGGCGCTGCGTGCGGCGTGCGCGCATGTTGTCGCGCAGCCAAATCGAGACACGCGCTGTCGCATCGAGGCACGCGCGGTCGCGAGCGGAGGACGCGAGCTGTGACGTCATCGGAGTGCCTAGTTGTGACAAGGCGATCGCGTATCGCTACTGTTTGATTATTGGGGCCCGATGATACGGGTACTAGCGGACCGGGAGCGGTGGCTCAGTGCATCAACTCATGTCACTGCAGTGCCTCTCACCTGGAGGTCCTAGGTTCGAGTCCCGACGGTGGCAGGGTTTTCGACACTAGCTTTTCAGCTAGGTAGAATTCAGTCGGTGTCTGGAGGAGAATTCTAGCGGCCGGCTGCTCTGATCGGTAGTTTTCCGTGGTTTCTCCGATCAACACCACGCGAATGCCGCCGGAGCAGTACTCTAACAAACGGGCCACGGACCGTGCGCGCGATCTTTCCTTCCCCTTCCTTGTCCTAACCTCACATACGCTCACACACACACTTACACTAACATGCACTAAACTACCACACATTTCGGGAGATCGGTCGAGGACTTAGAACTTGTCCCGGCTGGGGCGGTGCCCCACTGGTAGGAGATACCTAGTTGGGGAAAAACGCGCTAGTCGACGGTAGGTCGGCGCCGGATCTCGCCATCCAGTAGGGAAGAACACTGCCACCTCCCGATGAAAAACATGCACTACATTTTCGGGACTAATGACCTCATTAGTTGACGCGCCTGTAATCAATCAATCAATCGTACTATCGACAGGCTTTTCCGCTACATTGAATCTGATATAATATGCGCACTTTTTTGGAGCTCTATTGTCACCAGAAGCAAAAGAAGTGGTGGTTTGGTTATTTAAACTCTAGAACTATGAAATTACAACTGTAAATCGCTCGCGAGCGAAAATTTCTCAGCTGTGATGGTAAAAGAAGCAGATGGATCCTCGTGATGAAAACCTGGGCATTTAATACATCTACAAAACAAGCGTTACGAAATGATTTGATTGATAACACAGGATTCACTATAACTTTTCGGTACATGCTTTAAATGCTAATTCGCGATGATGATTGTGATAATTTTGTTCCTTTTTAACTTTAGAACCTTTCCAATTTTTCTATAGTCTTTTTGAAATTCACAAGAAAATCTAAGAGTCTGACAGCTTGTCTGTGGTCAACGCTAGCACCTAAACCATTCAAATGATTTTCTCCAAAATTGATATTCTTCAATCGATCTGAATGAACTCTAGATCCTGCAAGTTTGAATTTTATTCTGAGGGTACATTTGTAATGTGTCATTCGCTAGTATAGTAGATACGTCATCGAATTCCCGCCAATCCCCTTTTCTTATGAGAAATTAAAGTACTTCTCATAAGAAACAATTCGTCTTGAAACACTCAGAAGTGATCACTGAAAATATCTTTAGCAAATAATATATACAATTGCAAAAAATCCACAAAGCGTGGAACTGAGAAGTTCTCAATCTCGTCTCTACGATCTCATAAATCATTCTGCTTGTTTATTCAAGGTCTTCTAACAAGATATTGGATAGTATGACCTAAATGCACATGTAGCGCTAGTGTAGCGTTCCAAATTGAAGTCTGCCATATTGTAGGCAACTAGTTCCCTGGCAGGTGTTGACAGACGTGATGTGTCCGTATGCGACGAGAGTTGTGGGTATTTCTCATGTAAATTAGTACTTTCAAGTGCTTTTATCTTACAATAAAAAGATTATTATTTACGCATAAGTAAAAATATATAATGAAAGATTCATGGTTCTGTGACCTCAAGGCCAATATAAAGAAACATTAGGGTTACAAGAAGCAACTTTCAATAATCCAAATGATACAACCAAAACATGTTTCATTTAGTAACATGAGCATTTTTCATCTAATTGAAACGCATACTTTAATTTGTTCCTAGCATACCTGCATACGGAGTAAAAAATATATTTATTATATACCCAAAGTATTTTATTAATTTGAAAACTTGTTCGTATTATTAAAAATCTGACTACATAACGTGTTAAAGGGAGTAATTTCCTACAGTTTAGAACAGAATTTATCCATCTTTTCTGAGGGCCCCACAGTACGATTTTTTTGTCCAAAAATCATGTTTTTTTGCCGCAGCATTACATAACTTTCTCTGTACTATGTGTATTACTCCGTATATACGCATTAGCTATGGAGAGCAACAAAACGATGCAAAAAGGATGAAATTATCTTCGCTGAATTGAAAGTCAAACGATTCAAGCTATTTCCAATTACATTATTTTTAAAATTCATTTCAATTTTTCGTAATTTATTTTTCATAGTGTATAGGAACAATAACAATATGATTTTCGAAGTTTTGAATCTGTAATATCCCGTGAAAAGAGCGTTAATACACACAGTTTTAAATGACCGCTCCCACATTTACCTAAAATATGGCGGAGAGCGCAATGTTCAATTTGTTACGCTAGTGCTCGCCTCTCACCATAGGAGTAGTGGGCCTTGCTTCTAACATGATTCCCCGTTGCTAGGTAGAGACAAATGAAATAAATGAGAACAATAACGCGCTGCGTTTCACCTTACATTAAGCCCCAAAAATATTTTTAAAATTTTCCAAACAATTGGCTCCAATATTTTTTTATTAGCTTCCTCCTCGGATAGTGTTAAATACACTTAAAAGAAAGACACAGGTATCATTTTCGTTGAAATCTCTGAAATTTTGAAAATTCCAATAGTTCAATTTTTTTCGGCGTCTTCTTACAACAACAATATTGAAGATAGAGATTAATCTTTCTAATAATTTTTTTTCAAAAAATCAGATCTTTGAAAATAAACTTTCCTGTAAAATTTTCAATAAACGAGCAGTTTTTGTGTAATTCCTACTTGAAGGTAATGCAATTTATAAAAAAAATCGTAAAATCGAATCCAATTTTTTTTCTTTACTTTTTTTTGACGAATAAAGGAAACGACGCTGAAGAAATGAGGTAGGTCTCATTTTCACTGAACTCTTTATTCATTTAAATCACAAATATTAGAAATAATCCGACAAAGTATGTTGTAGCGCAACTTATTAAAGTGTGATTTACGATAACTTGAAGAAAGCAGAGACTTGGATGATATCCGCTCTTTTCTGTATTGACAGAAGTGTTAGGAATGGTTGTTTTCTTCCTGTCATTTTGTCATGGAAAGCACGCCACAAATATGTAATTGATGTGCTCAATATTACTTGATATTTTGAATTATCTACGCAATTTCGCATTTGAATAACAGCGGTGTGCATTACTAGTAACAGGATTTTTAATAATTTTATTATGTATTGTGTGTGGTTTTACCACATTGCGCGTATTGTATCGTGATGATCAACTACGATTTATTATTTCTGGGCCGAATATTACCGGTCACTGTCTAGTGCAACAGTTGCTTGTTTGAGGAATGTTTTTCAAATTATGACTGTGAAAAGAAAATTCGAACAACTACACATCTCATAAAACATTTACATCATCATTCAACATTTTGTGAGGACACTAACTCTAAAAGATAGAGTGAATGGTAGAAAAATAAATACAATGATCAACTGAAAAAGGATGTAGTCAAATAACTTTACTGAAGGCTAGTTTAACACAAAATAAAGTATAGTGAGGGTATTTGTAGTTAAGGCATGAAGCAGATGCCAGTCGAGCCATTCATTCTCGGCTTTGCCCGGCAAATACTTCGCGTACGCGAATCAAACGTGGCCATGTAAAAATCTTGCTTGGCTGGGCCGGAGCCAGAGCCAAGCTCTGACCCGAAGTATCAAGCAAAAGTTTACGAACGGTAGACGCAATAAGCATTCTTGAAGTGACTGCGAGCAGGATCTGCCCATCCCTCCGTTATGCAGTATGTACAACAGCCTACCCGGCGGCGCGAAGCCCTGTTGAGACGGCTGGCTGGGCAGGTTGCTGATCCCGGGCCTTCCCGAGATGATCCCCTCCCCTTTCCACGGCCACGCGCCAGCCGGCACGCGCGCCCGGTTGCGGCGTGGCTTGGCGTGGCGGTGCATAGCAGCGGGATGGGGCGGGGTGTGAGGGCGGGGCGTGAGGGCGCGGCATCAGGGAAAAACGTGCAGGCGGGGTGTGGGGGTGAGGCGTGCTGGGGCGAGGCACAGAGGAGCTTGGCGAGGTGGGACGAAACGTGGCGAGGTGGATCGTGGCGGGGCGGGGGGGGGAGTGGCGTGGCGGAGCGTGGCGTGGAGGAGCGGGGGGGGCGGCGTGGCGAGGCGAGGCGGGCCAGACGGGGTGGCGGAGGCGGCAGGAAGGAGCGAGGCGGGGTGGAGCGTGGCGGGGTTGACGAAGGAGGTGGAGCGTGGCAGGGTAGAGCGTGGCGCGGCGGAGCGTGGTGGGGCGGACCGTGACGGGGCGTGGCGTGGCGGCGGGGAGGAACGTGGCGGGGAGGAACGTGGCGGGAGGAACGTGGCGGGGAGGAACGGCGGGAGGAACGGCGGGCGGGGGAGGAACGTGGCGGGAGGAACGTGGTGGGAGGGAACGTGCGGGGAACGTGGGGAGGAGCGCAGGGGGGTGGAACGGCGGAGGAACGTGGAGGGGAGGAACGTGGCGGGGAGGAACGTGGCGGGGAGGAACGCGGGGAGAACGTGGGGAGGAACGTGGCGGGGAGGAACGTGGCGGGGAGGAACGTGGCGGGGAGGAACGTGGCAGGGATGGACGTGGCGGGGATGAACGTGGTGGGGAGGAACGTGGCGGGGAGGAACGTGGCGGGGAGGAACGTGGCATGGAGGAACGTGGCGGGATGGATCGTGACGGGAGTGGAGCGTGGCTGGGAGAAGCGTGGCTGGGAGAAGCGTGGCGGGGAGGAGCGGGGCGGGGCGGAGTGTGCGGGGAATCGTTGTGGTGAGGAGCGTGGCGGGGCAGAGCGGGTCGGGGTGGAGCGGGGCGCAACGGAAAGGAGCGGAGCAGAGGGAAAGTATGACAGTTAATTGGCGGGGGGGTCAGCGAGGTATGTAGCATAGCAGGGCAGCGAGGGGGCGGGGCGGGATGGTTAGATTGTCGCATGGTAGACGGCGCCGCGTTAACATGGGAAAAGCAAACCCGAAAGCGGCTGCGAGCCCGTAGGGACACTCAGAACGCCATGTTAACGGCACGGTTAAGGAGAGCAGCAAGAGGATTTACGAAGGTAAGGTTGAAACAAATGATGCATAAGGGGAAGCAATGGAGAAAAAAATAGAAGAGCTGGCAAGAAGTAATACATGAAGGAAATGGAGGACCGAAAACAACTAGTATGCTCAAGATCAGTCTCTGGAAAAGAAGAAATAAAATTTGGAGAAGCAACGGAAGTGGAAGATGATTCAGGAAACTAATGTCGGTGAAGGAGGAGGGAAGAGGTAGAAATTTTATTTACGAGGAGAAGGGGAAGGAAAAGTTACTGATGAAGGAAGTCGAGAGGGACGAAAAGATACTCAAAAGAAATACGGTAATAAATGAAAAGGGGTCTGACTATAAAGCATGAAGAAGAGGAAGATTTGGTAAGAGCTAAAAGGAGAACGAAGAAGTGCATATACATAAGGCTCAGGAGAATTGAAGAGTAGAAGGGTAGGTAGGCAGGAAGAAATTAAACAACAAACATCCACAAAGAAGATAAAGTTTTCAGAAAGCTATGGAAGAGACCGAGAAAAAAAGAGTTAAATAAAATAAATATGCAATTGTAGTGGGAAGACGAGATGGAGAGGGAGAATATATTGAAGACTGACGGAGGAGAAGTGTGAGACGAGTCAAGAATGAGAGATGAGACAATACGATGAGAAATAATTTTGCAAGACGAGATTTTGCAAATTATTTCGAAAGACTGGTAAAGAATGAGGCCTAACAATAGGAACAAAATGAAAAAGTAATAAACATGATGCACGTACTCCAATTGTCTTTTGAGAAAAAAAATCTATAACTTGAGGTCTATTTTGTTTTTCTTTGTACCTTTAATTTCTTAATACTTTTAGAGATCAATTTTTTTCAATTTATTTATAGTTAAGTGGCAATAATGCAGGTTTTTCTTCAAACATTATAACTCCTCAATAAATTGATATATTTTGATTATTCTTTTTTTTTAATTAATTACAATTGAATATTTTAGTCAAAAAACTAGAATGGGAAATATACTGTGAAAATTAAAGAGTCAGGACTTGATTATTTGAGAAACAAAATAATTTAAACATTTCTTCTAGACATTTCTGTTCATAAACCTGAAACTTTTAGTCATAGATTCACTATTCTAATTTATTCACTAGATCAAATTATAGACTAAATGCTGCAAAAATAATATTATTATTATCTTTAATAGTTTTTTATTTATGACGTTTGATGTGCATGAATGTACTGAAAATTCGCATTTCAGAAAGATGCATCTGAAGTTCACTCACTAAGAGCTTGGCAGTTGACACTCACTACAAAGAAATTATTTTCTCAAAAACTAATAATCGTAACAGTATACGGTTTGAAATATTTAAAAGATAATAAAACTGAACATACGAGCCCATAAAAATGAAAAAATACGAAATTTCACAATTTTTCATCTCTCTTGGGTAGACAGCTACCTTAAAGCTAGAATGTAATAACTCTTATAAAATTATCAATCATGAAGAAAATTGGGTATTAATATAAAAGAATCTCACAGAAGTGAGTAAAAATGTAGAAGGAAAAATAGAGTAAAAAATATTTTTTTTCTGTTCTGGCTAATTCCAAATACTTTACCCACTTTTAGTGAGTTGGTTGATTTTTAAACATGTTGGTGATTTAAAATAATGACACAAGTTGTTCTCTTAAAGTAATTCGCCTGAAAGAATAAGTTCATATTACTTGTAGATTTACAGCAACAAATTATTGTTCTTATTGCTTCGTGTAATGAAGCATTCAAGATAGTATTTCAATGCTGCTGGACCCGCGCGAACATTCCTCACTTTTTTTATTGGTTATTTATGGTCGCATAAACATCTAGATCATTAGTAACCACTATTAGTGTTCACGTTATGGTAACTGTGAAGATGAAACGATATGGTATTGATAAAGGGTGAAAGTACAACACAAATACAACCTTGCCTGACAGACCGGTCCTTCCTCACTTTGTAAATAATTATTTTAAGAATCAAAATAGTTTCACGTTTTAATATGGCTAAAGGATTACAATCAACATAAAGGTCTGGACCCATACGGTTATATTGCACCGAATGTAGGTCTTTGTATTTTTATACGTATTTCAAAATTCTTCACGTTCCGTTCTCCCTGTGCTAACAAGGGTAAGGGCATCCAGAATAGCTAAACCTCCAAATACGTAAAGATCTGAAGAGGTCTCATTTTGTAATTTAAAACCTCAAAAACAACTCGTATCTACATAAAGCAACTATTCAAAATTGCGCTCTATTTTTAATTTTTTATTGGGAAAGAATGAAGGGGACGTATCACATTTTGAGTGTTTGTTCCTCAGTCCGCGAACTAGTTGGCCTACAATGTCTAGGTCATGCCCTTACTGAGTAATGGTCGATGATAACGTTTCTACCAGAGAACGATGTGTTGCACAATGTACATAATCCTATATTTCTATTCTCAAATATGTTGGACGCTACCTCAGATGTGCGTACCCTAAACAGCACCACTGTGTTTCACGAGAGTTCTCTCGACAGCAACCATAAATTCGGCACATTTCTTGGTATAGTCATCACACAATACTGCATAAATTAGCCTATACAATGAATGCATTGAAATATGAATAAATAATTTGAAAGTAAGAAGGTGATTGGTAAATTACACTGTCTCGTAATGTATCAGTAAATTTTAAAGCTTTAAATACCGATTGAATAGCACATAGTGCAGCAAATTCATACATCATCGTCACTCTAGTTATCGTATAGTTTTTGCACTTTATAAAATGTTGGCTTAATTAAGATATATCACGCAATATCCTTGCCTAAGCACATTTGATGAAAGCGATGTAAAATTTTTCCTATTCCAATGCAAGGCCAGTCACATGTCGATCCGTCACAAGACATCAACATGCAGATGACTCTCCGTGTATCGCGCACGTGTGTCTGTTGCTGCCAGTGATTGGAGATACGAGCCATTTTCATGCATCGCATAAGAACCCTCCTTTTAGTTGTTTACTTCAACTACAGTCATACTCGTGACTACAATAGTAACTATGTATGGCCTTGAATATCTGTAAGAATTTTCTTTGAAGTTCCGGGAGCATCCATGAAAAAATCAACTATTTGAATCCTCAAAGTAAAAAAAAAATAGTAGAATTAATATCGAAATTGCAGTAACCATAGAGCTGTTTTTCAATATATAGTTTCATGTAGTAGTACTTGAATAATAATATTAATAATAATAGTAGTAATAATAATGATATTTGTATATATATATATATATATATATATATATATATATATATATATATATATATATATATATATATACGGAGTTGCTCTACAGCTGTCGCCGTGTCTCCGCTCTCAGTCTCCATGCCTCTCTATTTGACTATAGATCTTCCTGCATTTCTCTTGCCGTCATAGCCTCATAATAATAATAATAATAATAATAATAATAATAATAATAATAATAATAATAATATTAATAATATTAATAATAATAATAATAATAATAATATACACAATGTGTTAATATAAATAATAAAGTAGAAGAAATTACCCAAAACTGGCACTCCCTTTTGTTTTAGAATGTTGTTAAATCCAATTTTCTGCACAATTAAATCAAAGTATACGCAATGTATACCTTACTTAGTGACAAATGTTAATTTCTTAGTTAATGTTATAATCTACTTAAAATTATTAGATAAGTAGTTTAAAAATAAAATATTTTTTCATAAATATAATATTTGGTATATTTAAAAAAGTTTTCTTAATATGAGCCTCCGCAAACGTTTTAAGAAGGGGGCAAAAATAAATGAAAAAAATGAAAATAGATTGAACTTAATACAATTATTCAAAACTATAAGTTTAGTATCATATACATAACAAATTGTCTCATATGTCTTGAGTATAGTCTATTTATTCAAACGTGAAAAAAAGTCACATATAAATCATATTATTCCGACCCAGCAAATTTTACGTTAGCTCAGAGTGAACATTTTAGATACATCATCATAGTTCTCCTACAACCCTCGTAAAATTGTACTCTGCAAAACAGACAACCTGCATTTTCGTCACCTGGGAGGGAAGATATTCTTGGTAAAAAGTCCTATTCGAAAGAGCCACGGGACATGTTCGATTCCTCGCCGGAGGTGGAATCTTCCTTTTGCTTTCTGTTTAACTTCAGAATTTTTTAAATCTCTCTCTTCTCGACCTCTCTGAGATTAACCCTGGAATCACAAGGACGGGGTGACCTGTAACTCCAGAGTGAAATTATGTTTAAATATTAACAGCCTGTCGGTACAAATAATAGCTCTGTCATTGTATCTTGTGTGGCGTCGTGGTAGCGAAATGACTACACAGACACGAGCTCTAGTTACAATATTTATTTACAGAATATTATACAGTATTTATAGCTCTGGGGTTGCGTTCGCAATCTACCTCCGCGACTCCACGCACACTGCTCCCATCTCCCGGCTAGTGCATCCTCCACCCAGACGCTTTACCGCGCCGGTGTCCTGACACCCGGTGCTACGCACTCGCAGTGTCCAAGGAATGCACTTCTGCCAACGGGCCGCAGTTGCGTCCGCACGCGAGGCGATCTCTCAACGAACTCCTCTTTCCGGCCAGCTAGCTTCTGGCGGTCATGTCCCCCCACCCCCTAGCTTCTCTGCACATGCGGGTGGCTCTGGGACCATATGGCCAGCCAGCCTCCCCTGACCGCCGACGGGGGGTCAGAACACTTTGCCCGGCCGACTTGCGTCCCGGAGTGTTAATGGCTCCCTTTTCAGTTGACAAAAGCTACTATCAGTCTTTGTGCAAGCCGACCGGACGTCCTCCCTTCTGCTCGCCCTCTTCGACACTTTCTAAAGATGTTCGAAGCCCTGGCCGCCATGTGGTGACGTTACACTTGCATTCCAGTCATTCTTCTTCCGCCACGACAGTTAGCTTGAGTATCTTTTCTCCTCGCGTCGTTCAACAACAGATAATATAAAATAAAACGTATTTGGGGTTATATTGGACCCCACCTTGTAATTAACGTTACAGATTTTTCTAACTTGTGAGTATGCTTTTGCTGATGGTTTTCTTTTTTTACTGTTAAAATGTCAACAAATTCATCATAAGTTACCCATTTGTAAGAATAGCTAGGAACATTGAGTTTTATTTATTCTTTGCTCCTTGCAGTTTTATGTCAAAGTTTCGTGGCAGTTTGAAAGTCAGATTAGCTACATTCATAATTGTCTAATATTTTTATATATTTGTAGTTTTGTATCAAGCTTTCAATAGTTATCTTTCTGAATTTATTTTGTATGCTAACAGCACCATATATATCTCGTAGGTGTATTTCAACGTAATAATAGCCTTGTTTGCAAGCTGATCGATTTAGTAGATTATATAGTTTGTTCTACAGTTTATTTTATGACAAATGATAAATAATAAACTTTCTTTTCACTAAAACATATGTTGCATCGTTCATTGTTGAATATTAAACATAAAGAAAAGAAAGAATATTTAAGAGGGGACGGGGTCATTAGTGACCCCGCCTTGTAGTTAGTATTCGTTGAAATGAGCTTTGTGAATCCAGGGGTTAAGTACTGAAATTGCACTTTAGCCTCTTTCTTCTTCCTACCCTCTCCAACCGATAGGCTTTAGAGTCAGGTTTGCCTTTTTATTAGTCTCCTAAAGTATAAGGAGTATCATATACCTTAACTGTTTTTATTTGAAAAGAAGAAGAATTGGGGGCCCGCGTTAGGCACCAGCGTATTTATATTCCAAATGCCAATAACATTTTAAAAAACAAGTAAAATAAATTACATTACCCTACATAAATGACTTGCAGTGTTCCCTTCCAAATAATGTTTTGGTCAAAAGACTTACTAATAAAGTAGCGAAATCAGGCAACTGAGATTAAGCACTTGAAAAAATTTGCTTTTCACTGCTAGCACTAATGACTATCCGGTAACAAGTGAAGATAAACACACTACCGCTTGACTGAGCTGCCATCTTGCGAAGAACTACTACGTTTCCAATAAGCAACAGCACTCTACAGAGCTGTAAATCAAGGGACTTGTATTAAGCAATAGGGCTCGGATTTGGGTACTTTTCTCTATTATTATACAGTTGGAATCAACATGACTAGGTGATCAAAATAAAAGTCCATGAGCTCATAAAACACTATCTGCAAAGGGAATATGATCATATGAATAATGCATATATTTTAGGAAGGCGAACAGGAGTATTTAATAATGTATTTTAATTGTTTATGACATATTCACATAGTCCTACAAACATTCATTTTAAATACCCCCAATATTAAAATCAATATCACTAGAAATCATCGCTTTCGTAGATAATTCGGGACTTATTGAGTCAACTTGGGAAGCTTTTGTGAGATTTATACAGGATTAGTGCTAGACTGCCTACAATAGGAATATTAGTTCCGTTTTGAGAGTCGGTATATTATTTGTTTTTATTTCATTAGTTGAACTGCATTCTACAGGTCCTATTTAGTGGGTTATCCCGCAATCATAACATTTTTTATATTGTTCATTATTATTAATAAGATTAAGTTCAAGAATTCAATCCGCAATAACGATCACAGAAAATTATAAAAGTTGGGGTCTACAAAATTCACCTGTGATTAGCATTTTTCATTTGCAGCAAGAACATCCTCTCTATGCTTATGGTTCACCAGTTTAATTTATTTATGTATTGAACATCAAAAACAGTTAAAAACTCTGTGACGTACTATGAGGATAAGTGCAATATGTACACGATTGTTTGAACTGTGGAATGTCTGTCTGAATATACATGTTAATTTAAATTATGAATACAGGTAGCAGCGAGAGTTTTTTTTAGCAAGAACTGGTACGAATATATTCGCTCCTTTATAATAAAACTATTTGCAAATTCAAAAGAAAATACAGATTTAGGCTATTATTCCAAGCGCCTTACGTCAAGAAATCGAATTTGTACTGCGATTAGATGAAAAATGGTTATTTTAATAACAACATTCACGAAGCTGCTCAAAAAACATACACAGGTTGTTAAGTTACACGTTCATTAGATTAATTTCACCAATAAATATTTTTCTGAATATACATACAAACAGAATTGCTGATTGCGTTGTCATGTAATGAAAAATGCTCAGCATGCAATACCACGGACGTATATGTCTCCCTCGGGGAAATCTCGACAAATTAAAATTTACCAGTAGACATTCAGAAATAAACTAGAGACTTTGGGTAATTATACAAAAATAATTCTGTAAAGAAATTACTCACTTTCACTTTAACAATATGTTAAAATGTAGATACAAATTATTTTCAGTTTAGATTATTGTTAGCACATCGGCATCCAAAATTAATTCAAAATTGGCGCCGAACTTTGAAACCTATCATTATAACAACTCCTTGTCGCTAATTAACAGCAAAGAGCATGCATTTTAAACGTCCCGCGTCGGACTACTAATATTTTGTCTCCAAAAACTGCGCGTTTGCTTCCAGAGGG
Organism: Teleogryllus occipitalis; assembly: GCA_011170035.1. Classification (NCBI taxonomy): domain Eukaryota; kingdom Metazoa; phylum Arthropoda; class Insecta; order Orthoptera; family Gryllidae; genus Teleogryllus; species Teleogryllus occipitalis. Next base: position 109,539 of record BLKR01001600.1, on the reverse strand, counting down.
AAAGACAAACACATATTTCGTGGGAAACTCTTTGGAAGGACAAACAGTTGAAGAGTTGAACAGCTTTCATAGATGCTCGCAAGATCGCGCCAGATACCGGAGACCCTGTAGAGTGTCAACATCCCGAGAATTAAAAGTTTTCCAAATCAAGGTGCGATAGAATAGCATTATTTATAAATAAAGTGGCCGAACACAGTCTCGCGGTTACTCGACATGCCTCGCGCGAGTAAAACACCGTTAAGATGCACGTATATATGCTTCCGACCATCAATTTAATTATGTGGGGTTGGTATTGCTACCTCAGCTGAGAGGCATTGGCGCGCAAACGCGCTCCCATTGTCGATATTTTGAAGAAATACGACTAACTATATTGTGACGAGCTCGAATATACGCCCTGGTAACGGACCGGACCATATATAAAAATTCCCAAAATACCGTCTTCGGCAGTTCGCTAATTTGAACGGGGCGCAAGAACCCCGTCACTGTCTGACGTCGGCCGCGGCTGCGTCGAGCGAAACGCTTGTCCACGAATAAGAAATTCGAAAGATAAGCTTGGGAACGAGATCTTGTGATTGGCCGGTATCCGAAAAACGAGGGAAGCCAACGGCAAGAAATTTTTTTCCGTTGAAAGTTGAAGGGGTCTCAGAAAAATCTCGGAGGAGGACGGATCGCTGCGGAACGCGTCTCACAAATCACGTAAAAACCGTTATAAGGGACGGTTAGTGAAGAAAAACCGGTCGCGAGTCGCTAGCAGTGAACTTCACGCGAGATTGTTTCAACCGAATACGGGAAGAGAACGAACATTGTACTCGTTTTTTGTTGATAACTCACCACGGAAAAGAAACGTGTATCAGTGGGAGCGAATTATGTGAATTCAGTGAGGGCTGAATCGGACTCTTTTCCGGCGTACGCCGAACAATTTTCTGCATCGCCGCTACGTCACATCACCGAAGCAAGGAGCGAAGGCGATAACCATTCCTGAAAACACCGCCAGAGAAGCATTTGTGTTGGGGAAGGAAGACGGGCGCAGAGGCGAGGCCGAGGCACTTCCCTGCCGAGAAAATTGGTACGTAGACGCAGCGGAAGGAGGGGCTGAGGTTCGTGGAGGCCAGGCTACCCCGACGCGTCGCCAGCACGAGCCGTCGCGGACAGCGCAGCGAGAGCCCCGGAGGTCGCGTAGGGCGCGATCGTCACGTCCCCAAACGCCGAGGCGCCAAGGCGCCGCTCGCAGCACTCGACTAGGCCAGTTCACGTAAAACCCCATTGGAGAAGCGTGAGTACCCGTGCGACAGACGGTTGCAGAAACGAAAGAAATGTAATTGAACGACGCTAAACCACACTGTTTGTTTCTTAAAAGCTTTCAAATATTAGGTATTTCAAGCCACATTTGTGAACGTTGATGTGTGGAACTCTTGAATGAAAGCCATGTTAAGAACAGAAATGATTAATTCACTTTAAACAAGTCACCCAATTAATTAAGTGTTAAAAAGGGGTGTTGTAAATAGTTTGATTAATTTTGCTCTGTGTCGAGTTTTGTTTAAGAAGTAGTGATTGAAGTGTATTATGGATTAATAACCATTTGTCAGGAATGAAAGCAATTCAGAGTAGGAAGGTTCAACTTTGTATTCTTTGGGTCCTTAAGACCAAGGCATGCCTGCACCAAATGGTGTATAAAGTACAATTCATTAAATGAATAATGAAATAAGGTGATTTATTGTGAAGAGAGGTAGCAATAATTGCTCCGAATATTCATTTCCGAGCACGAAGGTCGCGTTCTGTACGTGATTGTTTGTCAAGGGCTATTTTTGTTGAATTTGTGTGTGTGTTTTGTTTTTGTCATTCCTTGATTGTAGAATATACAGCCTTGTATGCCAGAGCCACAAGTGTTTTGCTTTGAGTATAAACCTGCCCGTATTCCCCACCCAGGTGCATTTTCAGGCATAAGCCTCATCCAGGCAAGCGATTCGAAACAACTCGAGAGGTCTGACGTCGGGACGGCAGTGGACTGTCGAACGACGCCGGTAACGCCCAAGCGATCTCACACATCCTTAGGGCTAACGACTCCTTCTCGCAACAGAGTTGTATTATGCGCGGCGCGTCGGAGGGAAGGCCACGACGTGTGTTCCGTCGCAATATATATAGTTAGTCGTATTTCGTGCGTTTACACAAAATATCGCCTCGTCAGTAAAAAGCCGTAGTAATTCACATCTGGGCGGTATTGAAGAAATTAAATTTTGACTAGTGTGTCTGTTTGTGACGCAGTGTCTGTTTTGAGGGCGTACGAGGTGATAGTGAGCTGAAATTGTATGTCGCACGAATTGTCATAGAAAACAATCTTCTGTTCGTCTAAGGAAATATTGACAAGGTAAAATTGACAGACGTCTTCCATCATTCACAATTATTACGCTGAGATAAACTAATAGTTCTCGAATAATTGTATTTCAGCATTTTCCCTTGTGGAAAGCTAGGAAGTGGGTAGCCATGCGTTGCGAGCAACCCAATCCATCATTCTGTTGCTCTGTCAAATAATTTACTGAATCTATTTTGGAGCGTCAACAATTGTTGCTGTTAAAATCATTCACTTAATATTTGCAAACTGTGAAGAAAAAACCTAATGATCCTGTCATTAATTTTATTAGAATTTTACTTTCTCTGTCTTACTCCGGAAGAAGAGAAAGTATTGCAATCGTGTGCCACAAAACAGCACATTGTGTGAAAAAAACTCGTATTGCCATGCCCTAATAATGTATGGCAGTTTCTGGGTTAATGACCCCCATCTCGATCAGGTTGTTTGTCCAGTTTCCCTGATCCATTGAGCAAATACTGAGATGGCCCCTTGTTTTGTTTCTGGACATAAATGTAACTTCTTTATCTGTGCACGTCTTCTAGAATTCAGTTATTCAAATTATCGTTTCCATGTTGTCGCGGCAGGAAGTATTATTCATTGACGACATCATGGTTAAGAGCCCTTAATTTATTGCTTATTTATCCTTGAAAATATATTTTATTAAATGGGAGCGTTTGTTTTATTATTTTATTTATTCAAAATTCAAGTAGTATATGACTTAGTGTAGGGATTACACAATTTTGAAAATGTGCACAGATTTCACTTCTCCCCATAGCACGTCATACGCAGTTTTAACTTTTTTGACGTAAAAAATAAATAAATAAATAAATAAATAAATAAATAAATAAATAAATAAATAAATAAATAAATAAATAAATAAATAAATAAATAAATAAATAAATAAATAAATAAATAAATAAATAAATAAATAATAACAAGAAAGGGGATAAATTGTGTTCATAAATGTAGTAAATGACTTCCTTTAACACGGTATGTATAACCCGACCAAGCGGAGAGTAGGACCGGCATCGAGGGCAGCACTCCGCTTTGTTTTGCTTCGAGAAGGAGACAGTGCTATTGGTATATTCAGTGCAACTGAAAACAAGCACTGACCTAGACCATGGAGCGATGAAGACATGGAAGAGCCGATACCAACATCTTCCGCGTTCAACAAGTGAAGCCAGTCCGCCATAATGGTGGGTCCAAAACTCGTCTGTCTAACCAATACCTTGTGTTACTACAGGCCTAGCAATACGTTATTAGTTGCTTAATTAATGAATTTATTAACCGTACAATTTTTTACAACTGCGAATTCCCGCAAACGTACACACGATAAAGAAGTTCTGTCAAAATTGTGGTCTTGAAAATGAGCCGAATATAACCTGCCTTAATTGCTAGGCTGCCAATTGTCTCTTCGTACAATACTATTCCACAATACTCTTCGCTTTCGATCAGCAGGAAATCTTTAAGAAAAAAGTCACGAAACTTAACAAATAACTTAAAAAGTTACTAAATGTTCCAAATTACATGGAGTAGCTACTTACTAGTGGAAAGTAATTTCCGGGTTTCCCGTACGATTTGTACAGCCGTTTGCCATACAAGTAACCATAACGAACTGTCACAAAAAGCTAGCTATTCTGCACAAGAGTCTTTGTCTTAAAATATTAAAAACGATGACACACAATACAACTGAACAGGAGCACAGCTACAAGCCACAGAGCATTCACACGCAGTTTGTCTATTTTACAAGCTTTCTGGACTCACCAATATGGTGAAGTTGGCTTCAAGTTTGTAACGTCATACCATCTCTCTATATTCATGGCTCCATGATCTTGACCGAGGTTTGAAGATGTGTACATGAGCCTCTTGTAATGCCAAATTATGATCAACAATACCCGTGAGAGTCCATTTAAAATTACGGGGAAATACCGAAATGTTAGATAATAATATTAATAACTATTTATATAGATATGAGGAATGGAAAATAAGAGCAAAGTAACCTCATATTCTTGTCATACTACACAACAAATTATACTACATGAGTATATTATATTATTCCATTTAATGAAAAGCACGCAGGAATTTCTTCTTTAACATTCCATCACTCGCGCGGCCACTTGTAAAACGAGTACTCGAGAGTTGAACTCCGTCCAACGCACCGAATATAAAGTTTTCCTTTTTATTAAAATCAT
>BLKR01001600.1:0-102500 GCA_011170035.1 Teleogryllus occipitalis | reverse complement strand
AATGGTCTATTAAATGAAAATGCTAAATGAAATGGCTGGTTGTTGTGGCTTCGGTAAATATTTCTCGCCATTCCTGTTCATCATCTCCCTTTACGGATTAGGCATATTGCCTGTTCCAGCCTCTTTCCATCTCATTCTTGGTCTTCCAATGTTTCTCTTTCCTCTAGGCTTGTAATTCAGGGCGTTCACTGGATGTCTGTCTGGCGGCATATTTCCAATATGTGTCACCCATTGCTGTCGGTACTTCTTAATTTTTTCATGTACTGTTTCTTTCCGTCCTAGTTCTTCTCTTATTTTTTCACTTTTTATTTGATCTCTTAATGTACAGCCCTTTAATCCTCTCAAAAATAGCATTTCTGCTGATTCAATCCTCCTAAAATCTTCTTGTTTTTGAACCCAGGTTTCACATCCATTCAGTAAAACTGGGAGGGCCATAATATCATAAAATTTTAATTGGGTTTCTATTCGGGCTTTCTTTTTAAACGTTCTACTTATAGTTCCACAAACTGCTTGAAATTTATGAATCTTGCTGGTGACTTCCCTTTTTCTTCCATATGTAATTTCACACCCTAGGTAGCTAAAATGCGTCACTTGTTCTAAAACCATACTTTTAAGCACAATCTTTGTCCTTACTGACTCTTTTCTATACACAAGGAAAGAAGCCATTCCTGTTTAATTTATTAATTCCGTACGTGCATACGTTGCATAAAACCATACAATACAAGGTCATCGATCCTCTTGAAAATTATAAATTTTCTACGAACCGTGAAAATGAGCTAACGGGCCGAGTAAATATTTTAATGTTAGAAATTAAATTAATATAATAAAAGTAAAGAGAGAAATAGCACGACAATATATTGTTTAAATTAATGTTTTTCATTGAATGTACTATTTAAGAAGCATTCAACTTTTGTGTTGTTATAAATGTTTTTATTTTATAATATATTACTGTGTACGTTTATGTTAATGAAAAACTATATAGTCTTCTATAATACACTTTGCGAAATGTTGCCAAAACATACGAAGAAATTATCAAATATTACCGAAAACGCTCGTTAGTTTTATTCACACTTCAATTCAAAATAATAAAGGATTAGTATCTTCTAATAATACTCTGAGTTTAAAGAAACCTGTGCGGAGTTAACTTCTCGCCATGTTGCATTCAAAATTTTACTGCTTTTGAGTGAAAGAAGTAAACACAAATAAATCTACATATACCATGTATAAATGTATGTATGTACGTATTTGATATTAGGATGGAATCAATCCTACTTTTGTCAGCTAGTCGTGTTCCCTGGTCTGGGCACTGTTAACAAACGGTTAAACAAGGAATTCAACAAATGCGGAAACAAATTTCGCGACACAAGAATAATTCTGAGAATGGAATCTTATATAATTAATTTTCCATACTTATGTTAATTTCTGAATGAAGAAAGTAACATATTTTATTTGCGAATGAAAATGTTCATATTCTGAGAAGACCATAGATTTGAAGGTGTAATTTAATGAGAATAAACACTTCATATTATCGAGTGTCATGCAATGTCTTATCCGCTAGCACCATGCACACGAAATGCACACGTTGTTTATGTAAAGTTCTAATGAGAATAAGGAAATTAAAACAAATTTATGCATATCGGCCCAACAAGTAAATTATACTAGCAGTGAAATAAAGTTCATATCGGTGAATAAAGTTTTATTTATTTTGTAATAGGATCAAACCGCTGTTTATGTTGCTAACCGACACCAAAAATTGGCGCTTTGTAAATTTAAATTGGTCAAAAGTTTCTATTACGTTCGTGTATAGCAAAAACAGATCGTGTGGGGGATCTGCAATTTTTTCATCAAAAGCTGTGAAGTTCTCCGTCTCCTCCATCCGTGCTCCTCCATCTGCCACGCGGTGATTTGTCGCCTTTGACAGCTCTGCACAGAGCTGAATGCCCCGCAGATTACACACTTTGAAAAGTGAGCGGGTCTTTAGCACACACTCTGTCCCGGATGAATGTAAACATGGCAGTATTCATAAATATCTAACCAAGTTGTCCCCACTGCCACGGCACCACCGCCGTTAGGTTACGAATAACCAAAATTAAATAAAAAGCATGCTAAAGCGACGACTGAAAAATTGCCGCTACCTCCCGACGGGAGGTATTCCCAACCGCAGTTTGTTACGCAAACAGGGCCTCGTGCGTTAAAGCTTTGCCGGACAAGGATTAATTAAAAACAAACAGAAAAGGGTGGAAAACACCTGGATTTTTATAAAACTGTCTTCCAATTGTCCGCGGGGCTGGTAGCTACAGGAAGAGAGGGTTCACGCTTCTCCTTTTACCACACACTTTTCTTCGTCCCTTTCTTCTTTTTTTTTTTTTTTGTTCACTTCCTCGATTCCCTCACCCTTACCAACCACGGTCCGACCCGCAGTAATTACCTTGCGTTTATCGAGGCTTACTTTCCGTAAGTGTGTGCAAATAACGACAGCGTACAGTCAGCCAAGTTCAAAGTCTGCGTTTCGTCCGACTGTACTTAGTTTTCGACCTTTGTTGCGAGTACGGCATGGGGCCGTGTGGGTGAGTCCACAATGGTTATGATTGTACAGCATTAATTATTTTCATTCTGAGTGTGCGGTTGCGGAATCGTGTTAGCGTATGCTGGGGGGATAGCTTTCTAATTTTTTGTGAGAGGTTCGTGTGTGCTCGTGTTTCTGTTTTGCAGCCAGGGAGAGCGCCGCTTCGCGCCGCCGCCGGCAGGGCGCAGGAGCGTCGACCCCGCGCGCTCTGTTGCCGCGTTTTGTTTACCGCCCACTCTAGGCGCGCTCTCTGGAGGTCTGCTTTTGTTTTGCGCGGCGAATTCCAGCGAGATTGTGGAAAATGACGTTGTTTTGATTGCACTACACTTCAGTGAAACCACGAACGCATCGCTTCTCGGCTGGAAATGTGCGTTAAATTACTTTGCGGTTTATATTTTTGGGGGCTAGGGACCCTGTGGAATGGGTGGTTAAATGAAACTAGCGTGCGACTTTCTGCACAAAATGTTGACACAGTAGTAATATACCTCGTTTCTGATAAATATTTTATATAATATGAATTTATCTTGATTCTTACGATCTAGGTGGTTGTTTTAGTATGTTTTTATTAAGCAGATCAACAGTTTCCAGGTTTTAAATAGCCGAATATTAATAGAAAAATATTATTGTATATTTAATCTACAACTGAAAAACGAGCACAGTGAAGTGTAACACGGTTGCATTCAGCTGATGTAACGCAATAATTGTCTATTCGCTATTCCAATGGTTTAATTGAGTATATAATTGTAATAAAAGTGATAAGTAGAGGAATAATGATGACGAGCATTTGCACTGAAATGTAAAATCCACCTATAAACGGTGCTACATTACTACTTAACACATTTTCTAGACGAAAAATAAATGAAAAAATACTATGGGAGTAACAATACGTCATCGATTGTAAAAAAACGATAAGGAAAGACAGAGGGAGACACGAAAGAGAAATATTTGCAAAACAATACCGAGAGGCTAAAGGAAAAATGATTGGAAGGTAGAGCAAGAGACCAATAAATGCAAAAATTCCACCAAATAGAGAGTGAGAGAGAGAGAGAGAGAGAGAGAGAAAGAAAGCCAGAACGAAGAGGCAAAGTAACCACAATAAAAATGGAGAGGAGTAGAGAGAGAATTGAGCGTTAGAGAGGTAACCCGAAATTGAATATATATTGAGACGAAATACAGACTCAAGCGTGTAAGAAAGAAAAGTAGGGGAGAGAGGAAGAGAGAATCATATTGGGAAGGGAAAGGAGAGAGACCCTTAAGGGAAGGCGAAACAGCCCAGAGGAGGATGGAGACATAGAAAGAAAGAAAGAAAGAAAGAAAGAAAGAAAGAAAGAAAGAAAAAATAGGCCCAGAGAGACCCACAAGTAACGAGTACTAGAGAGGAATACAGGGAACAGCGAGACAGAATGAGAGAAGTCAGGGAACGTGATTACAAGAGAGATAAACATAAATAACTGAAAAGTGGAGTAGAAACCTGAAGTGTTGTGGATCCCTCCAAAGGAAAAGGCGTCCGCAGCCGGGGCGCGTGCGGGTGCGTGCGCTGGGAGGCGGCGCCATAAAGGAAGCTGCCGCGGGCGCTTTATTGGCGCCGCCGATTACGCATCGCGTCACACGCACGCGACGCGGCCAGCGGCACGTGCACGTGGAAGCCCCGTGCCAGCGCCTTGCGCCCACCGTCCCTCAGTGCTCCGTCGACGGCGTCATACTCTACCGCAAGGTCTTCGTTCCAAGCCGAGCCCCGCCATGCATAGTCCTCAGTGCTAGCGCTTGCCTTGGACCCCGCAAGACAATGGGACCTCATGGGACTGATGGGGAAAAATAGTTAAAATTGAAAAAGAAATTAAAACTCCAGAAATCGTTGTCGTAATTTTATAAGTGGTGGTGCCGTAGTCATATTCCTCTGTGCCGGCGCTTGGCATGGGCAGACCGGCGATCGGCCGTGGCCCCACAAGTCAACGAACCCTATTATGGGACTGATGGGTAAAAATAGTTAAAATTGAAAAAGAAATTAGAACTCCAGAAATCGTTGTCGTAATTTTATAAGTCGTGGTGCAGTAATCTGATATTTCATAAAATTTTCAATTAATGTTTACCTTAAAGAGTTAATTATAGTCATTGCTTATGAGGTAGAACGCCATGAAATGAATCAAATGACGCTAACATTAAAATAGGTTCTTCTGAAATTCATATTTATTACTTCATGTATTTAACACCTGAAACACTAACTAAACACAACAATTTTTTGTTGTGTTTACGTTACGTTAAGCTCACCCGGAAAATTGCATTGCTTATTCACTAAATACTTTTACTTACAACTGCTATTTAACATATATTTACAAAACCTTTTTCTAACTTAAACGTAATTTTTGTTTGTTAAAATAAATAAAATAATTCTCATATTTTCTTGATCTTTCATATTTTTAGTTGTTTTTTTTAAGGCTCCGTGGGGGGAGGGGGTATTCAGCATTGCCCGGAGCCCAAACTTGTCCAACTCCGGCACTGATTGCCGTGCTCAGCCGTGACCTTCCGTGTCTCGCCTCGTCTCGCCGTGTCCCCATGCCTCTCCTTATTTTGTCGTGACTCGCCTTGTCTTTCCGTGCATCGCCGTGCCTGCCCTCGTCTTGCCGTGACGCCCGTGCTTTGACAAGTCCCCTGTTCCTCTGTTCCTCGCCTTGTAACTCCACGACTCCGTGCCGCTGCGTTCAACGCCTTGCCACGCCATGCTTTGCCGTGCAGTGATCACTGTCCTTTGCCCTTAGGTTTGCCATCCCACTCTGTCACGATCCGGTTTTCTCACTTGTCTTCATGTGGCGCCTCACCTCGCTCCGCACTAGGAGCGGTGGCTCAGTGCATCAACTGATGTCACTGCAGTCCCCCTGACCGGGAGGTCCTAGGTTCCCACTCCCCTCGACGGCAGGATTTTGGACACTAGCTTTCCAGCTACGTCGAATTCAATCGCTGTATGGAGGAGAATTCTAGCGGCCGGCTGCTCTGGTCAGTAGTTTTCAGTGGTTTCTCCGATCAACACCAGGCGAATGCCGGAGCAGTACCCTATCAAAACGGGCCACGGACCGCATGCTGTCTTTCTTTCCTCTTCCTAGTCCTATCCTCAACCCTTACACACACACTTACACTTACATTCACTACAGTACCACACATGCCGGGAGACCGGTCGGGGACTTAGAACTTTTTCCAGGCTGGGGCGGTGCCCCGCTGGTGGGAAATGCTTGGTTGGGGAAAACCCCGCTAGTCGACGGTACGTCAGTTCCAAATCTCGCCATCCAGTGGGAGAAGATCACCGCTACCTCCCGATTTATTCGTATGGCAGGAAACAATACAATAAGGAAAAGGAAAACATTTCACACAAAGAGAGCAATTCAAAACAATTAAAAGAACAAGTACCCAATTTAAAAACAATATAGCACATTTAAGTAAAAACTATATGTCTAATTCACAATAAAAAGTTAATTTTATCAGTCTTAAAATATTGATTCTAAAGCCTTTAGTCAAGTTCCTTTGCCCATTGGGCCGCATTGTCGGTTACTGCGATGAATTCTTGGGGGTTTCCAGGAAACTTCCTTCTCGGACAGTCATTGACAATGTGATGTATAGTTTGCCCAACATCTGCGCAGTCACACATCCTGTCACACCTCCCTATGAAAAAGCATACACTGCACTTACAGGTCTAATGACCATTAGTAGTTGAAGCGCCCGGAATCACTTACAATCAATCAATCAATCAACCAACCTCTCTCCACCTCCCTGCCCTTTCTCCTCACCCCCCGGCCACGCGGCTGGGCTCCCACTCTGCGCTCTGCCTTCTCGGCCCAGGCGTGTCCATCGCCCTCCTGCCATTTTATTTCATTATTTAGTTAGTTAAAAACAGTAAAAAACTCTATGTGACGTATGGGGGAGAAAATCATCTGCGTAAGCTTTCTTGAATTTCAGAATCCCTTCCCAACGATTTAACTATTATTAGTTGAAAGATTAAAAATAGTGATAATAATAATAATGATAATGATAATAATAATAATAATAATAATAATAATAATAATAATATTTTTTTAAAAAAAGCGTGATATATATTTCAAAAATTAGATATTTTCGTTTCCGAGTTGTAGAAAACATTTGTTACTGCCTCGCTCCCCCACCTTGCTTTTTCACCTCGTCTTGTCTTGACACCCCGCCCTGCCTCGCCCCCCTCTGCCTTCTTCACTCGTGATCACGGTTTTCGCGCTGTTCAGTCTCCCAACCCACATCAAGTGCATTACCACTCAGCTGCTACCCTTCTCGAACGTGTTCCATTGATTTATATGGCAGTTTTCTCTTTCTCTCTCCGCCGCTGTAGATCGTCTTCGCTCCAGATCATCCACAGGCCGCGACTTGTCCCAGTAGTCTTGCTGAGCTTGCTGTCTCAAATCTTTGTGACCATTTGCAGACCTTTTCATGAATTCGTTCTTTCAGAACACGTTTTGATCCAACCCTTGCAAATCACTCCATTTTCCAGGCCTCTACTTCAATATTGACTGATTTCAAAATCTATATTTAGCTATTTATGTCGTAATATTTATAGGAGAGTCCAGGAAAATATGTTTATGGGGTTTCAAGACACCTACAGTAAACTTTTGTGAATTTCTTTGTTGCCTTTTCGACATAAGTGAATCCGTAGAACATGATTCATAAAATTAAATCTAGTTATATAATAAAACCTACACATTTTAAAAAAAGTACTTCTATCGATAGTTTTTCATCTAGTTTACTCTGCTTCTGAGGATGGACGAAGCAGGTAACTGTATTATCTTTAAAATTTTCATGAACTTGCACGACTCTAAAAAAAACTCAACATCAAAGTTTCCAACGAAGCCTTGCTAAGCCAGTTGAGAAATAATCAAAGTAAACGAGAGATGGCAGTATAATTATTATTTAAAGTTGCCGGTTCTAATTCTATAATTTATATTTTTAATTTTAATACTTAAATATATTTTTAATATTATCCCGTCGATTTTGAAATACTAATATCTCTCGTAATTTTTAAAGAACAAATTTCACAATTCATTAAATGTGCTTGTGATACTATTGAGAAACGGGTTCCACGATGTGATACGCAGTTAACGATCTGTTGAAGGGCTTTAATATATTCCACGTCGTATCTACTTTGCACCAAACATTCTAAGAATGTAATATTCTTGGGCTGGCAGCTCGACTTCTCACAGCATCAGCGTCCATCAGAAGGCCATGATCGCTGCTCCCCTCTCAGCCTGCCTCCGACACCGCTGCCGCTCCCCTCGCATGCTGCCCGTCGCTCAACCCCGCCCCGCGCGTTTGGGGCGATAGCCCGTGGAATGAAATTTCAGCCGCCTTACAGGGAGGCGCTGAAAGATCGGAAATAATTTGTTTTAAAATTTGACGCGAACGATGTTAAACGAAATGAATGAAAAAGAGACGCCGATTTGGGAAACAGACCAAGTGGTTTGATGGGAGTAGGGCAGTCAAGAACGGACTCCGGGGTCGATGACGGAAGGGTGAGAGAAGGAACCCGGAGAAGCGATTCCGTTGGGGAAAATTGGCGCGAGGTGACATTAAGAGAGAAAAGTAAGAGGAAACTAAGAACCCCCGAGGAATAAGAACGCGTAAAGAGCGGAAAAAGTAATTCCGCTGTCTTTCTCGTATCAATCAGCTTTAATAAAATTACTTATTACGGAGTGACAGAGAAAGAGAATGTTGAAATGTGCATACGACAGATTTCCATTTTTTACGAAAGAGGGAAGTCTTGCCTTGACGTCAGCAGTGTTGCCAGCTGTGGTAAATTTGATACCGAGGAAAGCGTAGGATTTTAATATTCAGGAGTAACGTCATAAATAATTGCCAGCGTGCTGGTAGGGTTATGCTCGGGGAACTTATTTGATTTAGAGAAATTAACTTTAATTAATATTCATGTGAGACCTGTTTGCAAGCTCTGCTCTTTTCTTTACTAACTAATTTCCTGTTCATAAAATATTTTTGGCTATGGTACTATATGAGAATAATGATTCTACAAACGATAAAAAACAAAAAGGGAACATACGCAAGTAACCTCTGCCGTATTTCGCTTCGGAAAAGTTACATGAACGCTATTATATTGATTTCATCTCCATCCTTATTAATGTTTTCTTATGTTCATTATTTATGACGATTTTCTGGTTTGCTTGGTACGATATTCTCACCGACAGTTTCACACCACGGACAGTGAAATCTTATGAAACAAGTGCAAGTAAATTACATGCACGTATCATATTTTTTACAATAGAAGAGCAGCATGAATTGATCTCGTTGAAATGTTATTTGGGTATTTTTGTCAAATAGAAACTTCTATTTGAAGATTCAAACTATTCTATTTGAGGATTCAAACTATTATCAGTACATTTTTCAAATAATCGTCCATATACAAGGTTGTACATATAAGGTTCGGTGTGAGACAACCAGAATCCTTATTTATTCACTTTTGAGTTTCAGCTCTGTAATCCTTTGCGATCTCAGTTGAAAGCCAAGACAATTAGTCAGGTGTCGTCCTGGACTATCAATAGAAAATTGAAACTTTCAACATTGAATGGGAAGAGGATTGACCGGAGAAAGTCGCGGTCTCAAAAAACTTTCTAGTCTCGTAGATTCTAGGATCGCAGCCAGTTCTTAGTAAATTTTTGTCACCAGTTTATTAGACAACGTATTTTTTATCCACAGGGTTAGAAAATGAACTTTTCTCCCCTCCCCAACTGGCTAGTCCCCAATAACGGATGCACTCCGTTGTCTTACGACAAAGAGCTAGCTCTCTCCACTGGAGGATCGGAATTCAAAAACGTTCGTAGGACGCGGAACTTGTGTTGAGCAAAGCGCTTTCGGCGGAGATTTTCTTGGAGTTCTCGTGCTTCTTCTGGATTTTCACTAACCTGTACCGCATAGACAATTTATCTTCTCATTATCATCTGTTCAGAAAATTGTTTATCCATCCTCTATTTAATATAAAGCTTATTTATTGGAATCATGAAAATTTAATGAGTTTTGATTATAATCCCCGTTACAGTAGTGCGTGCTATATCCAGAAAATGGCGGTGTTCATCCCATGCCACCTACAAGTTAGCTTTAAGGGTGACTTCCACTGGGGCACCAGTCCAAACGAGATTCTCTCTAAGTTCCAGACTGGTCTTCAGGGAAATGTGATACTGTAAGGCATGTTTGTGTGTGTGTGAGTGTGTAAGAGGAGAGGACAAAAATGAGGAAGAAGACATCAAACGTTGCTGTTAGATAAGGCCAAGTTATCCATTTTCCCTCACTTCAATTCGACGCCGAAGAAGTCGAAATTCTGCCCGGCAAAACTCTTTGAGCTTTAGCCGTCCAGACAGACGGGCGGAAGTTGAGGGCGGTTACACGAGGATAGAGGCAGTTCAGGCACGGCAGTTCGTTCTAGAGTTTCAATCCGTAGTCATCTATGTTATTCAATTGCGAGTGCCACCGGGTGATGACAAATACTACAAACAAGTCGATGCAGTATGTGTGGTGATATGTTTTTCCCTCGTCACTCACGACAAATTGTATATATTTGTAGTGTTTCATAATAAACGACAACGCGGAACATGACATTGTCAAATTCAAAGGAGATCGTCTTTTTGTGGATTTTTTCGATCACAATAGCTGACTGAGTCTTGGTCACGTTAGCAGTGTAAAAAAAGTGCTTGGTGCTGGCGGTGTTGCAAAACGAGCGAGCGTAATTATTCTACTCTTTGCCATGTGTAATTTGGGCGGACATTTTGTGCATTTTCAGTGTGTAGACTGCAATTACTAAGCTGTGTGTAGCAGTTTTCAACTGTTGGTTGTACATGAGGAGCGTAACATGTTCCACTCGTCATTGCGTCACGCTGGCATCCTCCAGGGAGTTCAAATATTTTATGTGTTTTTTTCTAACGTGTAATAATTTGATATTTTATGTGTAACAATTTTTAATTTAATGTTTCATGTATTATGTGTTCTTTTACCAAGTCAAAACCGTTCTTCCATATGCTAAATACTCTAAATCCTTCCATTTACGTATTCAAACAAACATAAATGTATCTTCATTATTATTAAATTTGTGCTACTCATTTGTATTGATTTAATTCTCTATGCCACCGGGGAAGTAGGGGATTACTACCCAAAAACTAATATTTCATTCACGGTCCACAAGCTGGCGGGTAGGCACTCGTATCAGTTGCCATTCCCATTTATAGTATTGCTCTGGGATTCCCCCTGTATTGTTCCAAGAAAGCAAATGAACCCACGAACAAAGCAGTCGGCCGCTAAAGTTCACATGTATGTAGCTGCCGTCAAAATACCTCCACCGCCGAGTCACAAACCCAGCAATCAAAAATGCTGAATCACCAACGATGTAATGTCACTGCAGTGCCTCTGATCGGGAGGTCCGAAGATGGAGTCCCGAGGGCGGCAGAATTTTCGACACTAGCTAGAGAGCTAGGTCCAATTAAGTCACTAACTGAAGGAGAATTCTAGCGGCCGGCTGCTCTGATCAGTACTTTTCCGTGGTTCCTCCGATCAACACCAGGCGAGTACCCCAACACCAGGCGAGTACCCGGAGCAGTACCCCAACACGCGGGCCACGGACGCGCGCGATCTTTCCTTCCTCTTCCTTGTCCTATCCTCACACCCTAAACACACACTTACGCTAACATACACTACACAATTAATTATCTGTGGGCGAGAGATGACAGAGGGGATCATCATTTCACAAGGCTTTCTATTCCATATATTTCTGATGAACGTATGAAATTTTCTTTTTACAGCATATTTAGTTATGTAAATATCAAGTATTCAAATGTATTTTCGACGTTCACCGTAATATTACCTATTGTTTTCTATTCTTTTACCTCTAAAGAAAATTTTTTTTGATTGCATACAAACTATATAATTTAATTTCCTTGCTATTACTTGTTTAAAACATTGACTGTGATTATATAGGTTTTAATATTGCAATTAAGTTTTAAAGATTCTTATTTTTAATGATGAAAATAAAATTCAATTGTAATTAAAGAGAGTGAGATTGTTCAATTTGAAATCACATGACCTAACTGGTACAATACCGTCCCGCCAAAAATGCCTGGCTGCTTCAAGTGCTTGCGAGGTCTGCCACCAGGCGGCGGGCGCGGAGGGGCTGTTCTGCTGCGTTCCTCCACGCGATCGCCCCTGTTCTCACCTCCTGCTCCTCCTCCTCCGGCCGCCAGCGAGGGAGGCGCGGCCGGTTGGGTTTACAGCGCGACCAGAACAAATACTGCGCGCGCCCCGCACGCAAAGTCGCTCGATCGCCACGTACCATCCCCGCTTCCCTCTTCCTCACTCCGCCGCCCGCGCGGTTCTTCTCTCTCTCTTTCTGCCCCTCTCTCTGCCCCTCTGTCTCTGTCTCTCTGTCTCTCTCTCTGTCTCTCTCTCTGTCTCTCTCTCTGTCTCTCTCTCTCTGTCTCTGTCTCTGTCTCTTTGTCTCTGCCTGTCTCTGTTTCTTTGTCTCTGTTTCTCTGTTTGTCTCTGTCTCTTTGTCTCTGTCCCTCTGTCTCTGTCTCTTTGTCTCCCAGTCTCCCAGTCTCCCAGTCTCCCTGTGTTCCTGTCTTCCTGTCTCCCTGTCTCTCTGTCTCTCTGTCTCTCTGTCTCTGTCTCTCTATCTCCGTCTCTCTGTCTCTGTCCCTCTGTCTCTGTCTCTTTGTCTCCCAGTCTCCCTGTCTCCCTGTCTCTGTCTCTGTCTCTCTGTCTGTCTCTCTATCTCTGTCTCTCTGTCTCTGTCTCTCTGTCTCTGTCTCTGTCTCTCTGTCTCTGTCTCTCTATCTCTGTCTCTGTCTCTCTGTTTCTGTCTCTCTCTCGCTTTCAGGCCCCCGTTTTTAGACCCAAGCCACCCTTCCCCATTTTCCCGTCCTGTCTGCAGACATCATTTCTCTCTTTGACCATGTGCTTTGCATTTCTCTTCTGCTTCGTTTACCCATCTGCACTGACAATTTAACGCCTCGCTTCTCCAGTTTGTTTTCCTGCTCCGCTTTTGTACAATTCTTCTTCTTGTCCTTTTCCCAGCCTCCTCTTTTTCGCTTCTCTCCCTATCCCTCACCCATTCGTCCCTGCCCACTGTTACCCGACCACTCTTACACGCCCACTCCTATCACCCAATCCTACCCTCCCGCTCCTAACCACCCGCCCCTCCTCTCCCCAAATTCTACCCACTCATTTCTACCCGCCCAAACTTACTCGCCCATATCCTGCCCACTCCTACAACCCGAAACGTATTTGACCACTCTTTACTCGCCCATTCATCTTCGCTCACTCTTCCCCACCCTCTCTGTCCCGACTCGCTTACCTCTATTCCTCCCATTTCCCTTCATATCTGAATTCTGCGTTTCGCTTTGAAAGTCCGCTTTTTTGGCCTGCTCCTATGATTTTTTGGCCCTCCGACCCAGGCTTTCTTGGTCCTCCGACCCAGGCTCTTTTGGCCCCTATGATTTTTTGGTGTCCGACCCAGGCTTTCTTGAAAGCCCACCTCCGATACGAGTCTGGGGATGTTATCGAGCTGGCGCGCCTCGCGGGTGGTCTCCTGATGCGCCTGAGGTGTGACTCTCACTTTCTTCCGTTAGATGTCGGTTACGGTTTACTATATCCGAACTACCTGGTTGGGAGTAAGCGAGATCTCGTTGGAGTGGGATATTCTCGGAGGGTTTTAATTTTGTCGGGAACCTCCCAAGTTTCTTTTTTATGCCACAAGAGTGACACGGCTACTGAGGATTTTTCGTCCCTCGAAACTCCACGCCCCTCGGCTGGAATTCAACCCGCGCACTGGGGGTTGGGGGAACAGTAAGCTAACCCCTTGGAGGCGGCGCCATTCTTCTTTTTCTGTCAGTTTACTGGTTCTGCTTCCCAGCCACACTTTCTCTCCCTTGCTGCCTGCTTCGCTTTCTCGTCAGGTTTTACCACTCCCAGCTTCCGTTTTATTTTCCTGCATTATTTGCTCGCACTGCGCATTGACCACGCTTTATCATCCAGCTTCGTTTCTTCGGTTGTCCACTCTGTTTCATCGTCCCGTGAATCTAATCATGTTTTCTCCGCCTCTCCACCTACTTTCCCGCATCTCTTCCCCGCCTCGATTCTCAGAGCGTCATCCCTGCCGTGTTTCTTCTTCCCTTTCTCGCCCATATACATCTTGTCCCGCCTCATCGCTATGTAAAGTTCTCCGCCATTGCCGTTCATGGCTTCCTCTGTTTTCCTTCTCCCAACTTCCCCTCGTCCATCGGCGTCTCCTAGCGCTTCTCCCCATTTTCACCCTTCCGCCTCCACTCCCCCACTCGCACCAACTCGGAAGCTTCTTTCCTCTCAGCAAGGGCTGTTCGGCACCCTCCAGGCTGTAAATCTGGTTCGGTAGGCGTTGCGTGGACACTTGAAGCAGCTTCTTTTGCCTTCGCAGGGAGAAATCCTGTTCACTTTGAAGTTGGATGTAGCTCGATTCGTGCCTGCTGATGAACATATGGATTGTATTTATGAAATAAACATTTTCTTTACTAATTTATTATTTCAAATTCTGTACTGTATCAGAGGCTTTCAAAGTCTGCAATCTCGACTATTGTTACTAATTTAAATTAATTCGCGCTCACGCGGGTCTAGAGGCAAAAGAACTGAAAGCATATTGTCGTGGTCATTGTGTTCGCGATTTTGCACGTTTCTTTCATTCATTTAAAGATTCGCAATATTAATAGTTTTATATTTTAAACCTTTCAACATACAGAAAGAATATTCAAAATACTACAGTCTCTATATAATCGATTTTTTTTCTAATAAAGAAAAACTCAGTTTCAGTGAATAATATCCATTTTGTATTAAACATCCTCAGATTACTAAGGGTTATTTTCGCCGGGTTGTACTTCTAAAATGAACAAAATTTACATATCACCGTGTATATACAATTATTATTTACTTGACATGCTAAATAGTTCCAAGTTTTCTAATTGTAGCACTTTTTAATTGAAATATCGGTAGTTTTTCTAATTCAATTTACCATACTTTTGATGATAAATCACCACACAAAGTAAGGTTGTCCAAACGAATTGGCTTGAACACATTCAAACGTGGAGAGTATACTTTTTAATGTTGTAGCTATTTATGGCTACAGTATTTAACATCCTACCACCGGAAGGCAACCAAGACGAACTGTATTCCGAGTTCTAGCCGTAAAGTGTGACTAGAGCGGGTCCGCTTATACAGTGAATAATCAGGCTGGAAAGTTAGGATATTTACAATTCTAACATTAAGGTCATATTTTGATTGTTTTATATATAAAATATTCTGATTTGCATTTTAAATTGTGCTTTTATCCTCATTACAAATTTAAAATGTTTAACCGAGGTAATTGTTTCAATGAATCAATATAATTCATCCAATTTAATGTGATTAAAAGAAATCTAATGTTGAATTGCTTAAATATATTTTAAATCCATATTCATATTGTTTATAAATTACGGAGAGAGAAATACGGTGTGTGTTGGCTGCATAAATTATCTTTTATGAATCGATGTTTTACGTATTTTTGAAAAATTAATACTAAACTTATCTAAATATTATCCAGTTTTGATCAATTTATTTTTACAATTAATACACCGATAATCTACTTTCTCGGTATATTAATTGTTATTCCAAGAGATTTGAAGTGTGTGTGTATTTTGTCTTGAAATTCCAACATTCTGTTTAACTACACAGCGCGAGCGTTTGCAGAATCTAGAATCGCAGCACGGCGCAATCTCATAATAATAGCGTCAGATTTGTAAACTAATTACCGCCAATTTGCAACCATACATGTTAATAAATAGAGCAGCTTCGCGTTGCGGTCGCGCCATGGTACCGTGTGGGCTTACGGAGGGAGGAGGTGAATCATGAGAGGAGAAATAGACGAAGAGAGATATATAGAGTAATAAACAGAATAAATAGTCACCGCGGTCGCATGAATGTTTAGTAAAACTACAACAGGAAAGTAATAAAATGAGAAATAATTGAGCATCAGATATAAAAGAATTTTAGGACTGTGAATAAGTGGACCAGAGTAAACAGTGAGTTGCTTACAATCAAATTAGTAAGTAAGGAAATTCCAGATGGGAAAAGTAGCTACAGATAAAGAAATAAGGAAGAAAAACGCCAAAAAAGAATACCAATGTCGAGAATTCTGAATGATTGAGAAAAATGAAATGTCTTGAGCTATTACGTTGCAAAATATTTTTCTAACACAATCGGGCGTTTGTCAAAATAAATAAGTCAAGCCAGTTTTAGATTTCTTTTCTGGCTCTTCAAAAATTGAATTTTTTGGAAATACTTCACAGAATCGATCAACTGGTGTGAGCTCAATACTGAAATGGTAAGACATTTGGTTAGGGCCAGTTGTGATGTTCGTAGAAATGGAAGATAAAGGGAGAGGTTCGTTGAAAAATTGTTCTAGTGACTAATGTTCAAAATTTTATTTATTTGAAATAAATACCAAATAT
Source organism: Teleogryllus occipitalis (assembly GCA_011170035.1). NCBI lineage: Eukaryota > Metazoa > Arthropoda > Insecta > Orthoptera > Gryllidae > Teleogryllus > Teleogryllus occipitalis. Next base: position 86,420 of record BLKR01001600.1, on the reverse strand, counting down.
CTTAACGAAACGGATAATTAACCAAGCTTGACAATCTACTTCTATAGTCATAGATATTCTAAAACCTATTAAATATATAACAAGCTTTCTTTTTTATTTTAAGCATTTGATAAATGTGTTCAAACTTACATATAAAATACTAATTTCGTTATATGTGAAATTATTTATTGCTATATGGCGGGTTCACACTGCAGCGTAGTCAAAAAGATTTCAAGTGTCCACCTGTCCACCAAATAGCTGTTCAATATGAAATACCTACCAATCTCGAGCAAATGTTACACGTGTAACTTATATGAGATTTCCTGTCACATATTCTTTGGCAAAAGGGGAAGGCGTGCCCAATCTAAATGGAAGCCAAGTACATTCCTGGATCCGCCTGTCCCCTTTAGCCATTAAACATTTTTGTTTATATACAAGTATGTGAGTTACTTGTATACGTTACATTTTACAAGAAAATCAGTAAAACATTCAACATGGAGATTGACGGTGTATCTTTAATGAAACAATTAATACAATATGATTTTATGTTGAACAATTTACATGGTTGCCAGATGGTTTGAAGAGCTTCTTCCCAGTTAATGCAATTCATGTGTATTAATTTTACAAATTAACAGCTGAAAATAGAGGAAAATAAGACTTTGAACGCATTTACGAAAATAAAATGTTTCATCACATAGGGTCAAGGGACCCTTTTTTGGACGGGCACAGTTATGTCGATAGGGATCATATTCGACTCCCTTCGAGTCCTAAAAGTTTGCAACATTCATTCCAAAATATTCTCACTCAAAGCTGGCGTGAACGAAATAATGAAATATTTACACTATTTTGAATATATCTTTGAGAATTTGGATTTTAAACATATTATATGTTGGATATCTTGTTGTGATTTAAGAAAATTAAAATTGATGGATTTTGAAGATTTCAAATTGAATGTTAGTAATATTTTTGACGTAGAATTAAAAGAACAGATATTCATAATTTTCAACATTTTTTTGTTGCATTAGTTATTGAAAATGATAGTTAGATTTTCATTTGAACTGAAATTTAATATTTAATCGCAATACCTTCGCAAACACAGCGATTCACATCGTAATTAAAGAGCTTACTTCAAAGCCTCGTTCTCAAAGAAAGCTTTCAAATTCAGCGTTTCAGTTAAACATTAGGTTCAAGGGTTTTTGAACATTATGTTTTTAATATAAGAGCGACATTATTTTTTAAAACATTTCGCAGTATGATGGAGATGCGTCTTAAGAATATATTTATTCGTAAAACTTGAAACGTACGGAAATAGAAGTACGTCGCATTGAACTTTTGAATTCTGGATTCCCTGAAACAAATGAAGGTTAAAAATTTTTCTTTTTCGTAATATTGGAAAGTAATGGGCTATACAGTAAGTTCTGATCAGAATCGACCTTGACACATATTTTGTTATGCGTGTATTCTAGTTCCAGGTGTTATGTGACAGGAGACTGGTCTATCAAGACAACGCGATATGACAACGAACTAAAAAATTCCTCTCAGCAGGAAATGCTTTTTAGAATGCTTATTATAGTGTGACTTATGTGTGTGGCTTATTATAGTGTGACTTTTACCTTGAAGGTTACATGCCGTAACTGCTTCTACATGCTCTAAGTGTGCGGTATGACGCGTACAATTGCTTTACTTGTATTCGGAGATCTATTTTTATTGCACCTCATCATTGAAGGAGAGGAATTTACCTTCGAACACATCGTAATATTTATTTAAACGAATCCATCTCGACAATGAGGACGCTACGTTAACTACTGTTTTCTGGTTCCTATACCAACACCTTTTGGCATCCCCTACAAAGCATCGCGGGTGGTGATTGATCATGAGATGGTGAATGAATGCGAAGCAATCGGACACTGGCGCTACGCAAGCGGTGGACCCGCAAACCAGCTTTGCCACCACACATTCCTCTTGAACCAGCGGGAATTGAACCCTGGTCCCAGGGGCGGAAGGCGAGCGGTTTGACCACGATTCCACGAGTTGTCCCCTATGGGCAGAGCATGTTTCACGCAGTGGCGGATACAGATGTTGGCATGGGTCCTCCCTGCACCCGGAAATCCATATTATTGTAATTTTACCCAATTTATTCGCAACAATTACTAGAAACTAGCATACCCTTGCGAGAACACTCGCATGTTTAACTCCACTCTCTTCCATATCTTTCCTTTTTTCATATTAAGAGGATAAATTCTTAATTAAACATGTTTATTATTTAAAAAACGTTGAAAAGGAAACGTCCAATGTACCTATAGAAATTAAAATACAAATAAAGAAGAATGAAATTGATGTTAGGAACAAATTTTGAATAAAGATTTATTCAGTATTATAGACATATTTTTGTAATAAATCACAACACTTTCTTAAAAATAATGTATAAACTAATTATACAATCTTCCTTGACAGTTAGCATTTCGCTTTCCTTGATAGTCACAAAAATATTACAAAAGCTTTTTACTCTCGAGAACACGACTCAAAATTGCCCTTGCAAAAATATAGGATTGGGCAAACATAATCCTACTCTTTGGAATATTATTTAACTTTATTAACTAACTGACTAATACACCCGTGAATTTAATAGCATAGAATATCAAGTAATTAGTTTAATTTCACATACAGTTGCAAATTCTGCATGTCTCTGAACAGTTGGGGTAGTATCGAGAAGCGAAGAACCAGCAAAATGTAATAGAATGTCAAAGAATCTCTCGTTCTATAGATTACGTCGCGAGGAATGTTTCAATGTGGCTTTCGACTTCCAATTTTCACATTTTAAGGCCCTAGAACGCGTCGTTTAGTAGTTATTCGACTAAATAAATTTTAATAATGCTGTGCGAGTGTTGCATCATGCATTTGACGTGAACATTTAGATTCATATTTTCAACAAATCCTACATATTTTCAGAGTCAAAATGCAAATCACGTTGTCTCCATGAAGTTCTCTTTCTTTAGAGACCCCAATAATTAATATCGGTTGCGTGTGCGCAAAACTCATCTATACTACTGAAATAATATTGGAGAGGGTTTTATATAATTTAAACAATAAAACATGAGATGAAGTAGCAGAACCTGTACTATCATATGTTGTGCCAAGTATATTTGCACATATTTTCAAAGATTAATAAATCTGTTTATTATTAATTTAATATCCTTACACGTAACATCTAGATCTTTTACTAACCTGCTGAAACGAGCGTTTATATTATTAAATGTACTACGAACATAATCCTCCAAGTTTCTTGCTAATTCTCCAACTTCTTTAAGATATAAATTAACTTGTTGAAATTACTAATAATTATAGGTAAAGCAATTTCAATGCAATATGATGACTAAACACGCTGACTTGATAATTTCATCGTACCACTTCTGATAAAGAAAATACTTGCACAGGTAAAACAGAATCAAATCCTAACAAGACATAGGCATTATTTGCGTTGTGCAATATTGGCAGTGCGTTCTTTGCCAATATTGTTTCTTTCTTCTGTTTGATGAAGCACATTATACGATGTAAGACCCCTCTTTTTATCATAGTTTGATTTATTTTCAAAGCTCTCTGATAATGCTTCTTTTTCAAATCAAACTTTCTTGACCCTTCTGCCTTATCATTTGGATTCACATGCAGAACACGCTGAAAAAATTGTGGAGATGGTTCCCTCCTTGAGTGTCGGCCATCCCATAGTGCACAGTAGCTCCTTTAGTGACTTTTCATTCTAGCAGTAGGACTTGCAGCGAAATTCCCTTTTATCAAAGTGAAGTGCACTCATCTTCAAAGAAATAAGATCGAATAAATAAGATAAAACAATTATTTCTCTTAAATTACTTATAGTAGGTCTTTAAAATCAACCATATCAGAAAATATCAATAATATCGAAAAAAGAAATATAGGCCCATGCTTTCAGCAAATTTCATTTTTAATTCGTGTTTTTAAAAAACTCCCCTATTGAACTGCTGTCCGTGAATATAAATTAGCAGAGATTGAAATTTGAGGGGTGAGCGATAAAAATGGACAAAAAATTTTATAATTAGAATAAAATGACTGTTTAGTGATTAGTAGATATGGTGTGGTACCATACCAAGAACATGAGTGCGTGGGTTACATCATAAACTTTTCACAGATACAAGAACGTCAGTATTTGCATTAGATAAATGAATGGTTGCACTATACACATAAAAAGCAATATTCATCGATATCAAGCAACTATTAATTCTTCTAATTGTTACTGCAAAATTATTTAGGTTTACTTACATCCTGAATTAATGATTATGCAAATAAACATCATCTGTCGGCGCAAACCACGGTGTACAAAGAAAGCATGCATATAAGTTTGAGAAATCTAAGCCTTCTGAGCGTGACGTCACAAAACAAGATCGCCTCTAGCGACAAGTAATATAGTTGGTATTGGATAATATCTATAAGCGCCGGATCAGCAAAAATGTAATAGAATGTTCAAATGTACGTTATCCCGTAGATTACGGTGCGAAAAACGTTCCTTTGAGTTCTTTGGCCTCAAAAGATTAGGCTTTAAGGTCCCAAATCGCTTCTTGTAGGAGTTATTTAACATTATAGATTTCGACAATGATATCGAGTGTTGCGGGTTGCATTTGAAATGAATATTTAGATGCGTTTTTTTCAACAAATCCTTCACATTTTTAAAGTTAAAATGCAATTCGTCACGTCTCCATAAAATTATATTTTATTAGAGACCTCTTTTATAAAGTTGCGTTGTCTGTGAGAGCCGCAAAAGATATGTATACAACTGAAATAATATAGGAGACGATACCGCAACTGAAAGAGCATTCTCATCAAGAATCTACTCTTACATTTTTCATCTCAAGCCAACAATTAAAAAAAATATTTAATGACTAGTCCGAACTGAAATTGCCCCTTCCCCTTAAACGGATTCGCCCCTTTCACGTGTGAGTGGCGCGCGTTCGTTCGAGCGTCTGCCGGCAGGCGGCGCGCGGTGCCGTGGGAGCGGCCGCGTGCCGCGCGGTGCGTGGCGAAGAGCGCGCGGCGGGTGGCGCGGAGGGGGCATGGCGGGGCGTGACAATTAGAGGCCATTGTAGGCGCACAAAGCGCGCGTGAGACGCCGGCAGGTGCGGCGCGGCCGGCGTCGGGACTGACAGTGCGGTTGCGCGACCGCGGCTGGAGCGGCCGCGGTGCTCTGGTAGAGGTAGTGGCAGTGGTAGTGTAGGGGAAGGATGGCAATGTCTCTTGAGGTAATTGGTAGTGACTGGTGATTATAATGACGGTGGTGACCGGTAATGATGGTACTAGTTGGTTGGTTTATTAGTTGGTTGGTTTATTCGTGTTTCCGGGCGCGACAACCGCTTTGGTCATTAGTCCCGTTAGTGTAGTGCATGTTTTTTTGTCGGGAGATGGCAGTGATCTTCCCCCGCTGGATGGCGAGATCCGATGCCGACCTACCGTCGGCTAGTGGGGTTTCCCCCTAACCAGGACTCTCCCACCAACGGGCCACCGTCCCAGCCGGGACAAGCCCTAAGCTCCCGACCGGTCTCCCGGAATATGTGGTAGTGTAGTGCATGATAGTGTAAGTGTGTGTGTAAAGGGAGAGGATAGGATAAGGAAGAGAAAGGAAAGATAGCGCCCGGTCCGTGGCCCGTTTGTTAGGGTACTGCTCCGACATTCGCCTGGTGTTGATCGGAGAAACCACGGAAAACTAGCGATCAGAGCAGGAGGCCGCTTGAGTTCTCCTCCAGACAGCGACTGAATCCGAAAGCTAGTGCCGCCGTCAGGACTCGAACCTAGGACCTCCCGGTCAGAGGCGCTGCAGTGACATCAGTTTACGCACTGAGCTACCGTTCCCGGTGTAGTGTGGGGGAAGGATGGCAGTGTCTCTTGAGGTAATTGGTAGTGACTGGTGATTATAATGACGATGGTGACCGGTAATGACGGTACTAGTTGGTTGGTTTATTAGTGATTCCGAGTGCGTCAACTACTGAGGCCATTAGGCTCATAAGTGTAGTGCATGTTTTTCAATCGGGAGGTGGTGATCTTCCCCCGCTGGATGGCAAGATCCAGTGCCGACCTACCGTTGGCTAGCGGGTTTCCCTAACCAGTTATCTCCCACCAGCGAGGCACCGCCCCAGCCGGGCCAAGCTTAAGCTCCCGACCGGTCTCCCGGAATATGTGGTAGTATAGTGCATGTTAGTGTAAGTGAGTGTGCAAGTAAGGGGGATATTTCCTTCCTTTTCCTTGTCCTATCATCACCCATTACTTACTTACATCCACTAATGTAATACACTTGCCAGGAGACAAGTCGGAAGTTTAGAGCTTGTCTCTGCTAGGATGGTGCCCCTCTGGTGGGAGATACCTTGTTGAGGGAAAACCCAAGCCAACGTGTAGATAGGCGCCGAATTTCGCCATCCAGCAAAGGGATGATCACAACCACCACCTCACGAGTTAAAAACATACACTATACTTAAAAGACCAGTCACCTTCGTAGTTGTCGCACCTGGAATCACTAATCAATCAATAAAAAATTATTTAAAAAGTTTTATTTCTATCGACATGTTTTCATGTAACCTATACCTAAGGGCATATGAGGGCACGTATCTTTACGAGCTTCCGTCATTCGTCGTTCAGCAGCGGTGGTGTGCGGACGTGCCCAGCTCCGCTGTGCTTACCTTGCTAGCGCTCAGTCCCGGCTTGTTCGTCTACCAGGGAACATAGTGCCGAGTGACTGCGCTCCCGCAGTGCGTAGCAACGAAGACTGGTGTTAGTAGTGACCAGTCTGTCATGCGACACAAACTCATCAACAGGGCATGCTATTAGTCAAGCCCTGCTAACGCTTCACAATAGTGACATCAACAATTTCACCAACGGTGACGAAAATCCGACGCTGCAAGTTCCGCCATCAGAGGAAGCCATGGACGTACAACCCGGCATGGCCCCGCCCCTGACCAACACTCAAGGAAACGCGGAGGTTACTCAGTCAACAGGAGCTACAAACAGCACGGAGCATCAACCTTCAACATCAGGAGCAGTGAGAAAAAGGTCAGTCTGTGAACTTGATGATTTTCATAATAAAAAAAGAAGTGCGGAATCCAGCAATTACAGTGATCCATCTGCTGATGATAGTGACCTTCAATATAACGTGCCAGTGAATAACAGATTTCATCTGCTTGCTAGTAAAGACTCCATGCCCGAGGACACAAGGTTCGAGTATCTAAATAATCAACAAGATCAAATTAGTGTATCAAATAGAATCCCACCAATATTTGTAGCCCGCATCGAACAAGTTAATAACTTTATCAAGGAATTAAAAATTAATGTTACCCAAAATTTCGTAGCAGACATCAAAAACAACAAGGTTAAAATCAGTGCCAACACATCTACAGACTTTCGTTGCATAATCAAATATTTAATACAAACTCAGAGAAATTTTCATTCGTTTAAAGACCCATCTAACAAAAAATATTCAGTTGTATTTAAAAACATACATCAGTCAATTACGGAACCCGAAATCTTCTCAGATTTAAAACAACGCTACCCATAACGCTACCCCAAACAACGCTACCCATCAATCACCAAAGTTACAAGACTACTAAAAGACAATAATCCAGTTCCTGTTGTGGCCGCCGAATTTAACGGAAGTGAACCAATAGAAACAATCTTAGAAATAACTCAAATATGCAATCATCGGGTGAAAACAGAAAGACGTCGAAAACCTCAAGGCCCCTTGCAGTGTCAGAGATGTTTAGATTACGGTCACACGAAGAATAACTGTAATCATGTTATCAATTGCGCTTTTTGTGCCGGAAATCATTATTCTGTGACGTGCCCCAACAAAACTAAAACCCCTCTCTGTGCGAACTGCAACGGAAATCATCGAGCGGACATACGAAATCCAAACTGTTCTTATTTTAAAGAAATCCTTGAAAGAAAAAACAATGATCGCAACAAAACTAATAGAAATGAAAACCCTCAAAACTCTCAAACCCCTCCCCCACCCCCTCCTCCAAATCAATCTACAGAAAACTTCCCAAAATTACCCCAAACCAGTACTCTCCGAAACTTCACCCACATCTCAAACTCCAAAAATCGAATCCAATCCAACTCACAAAATTCTCACACCCACTCCCAGTCCTCTTCCCATCCAAATGATTCTGACACTAACAGTCCAATTATCAGCACAATAATCAACTCAATCACCTCATGCATCATTAATTTCATAAATTCTTTAATCCCTACCATCATCAGCACCATTCAAAACTCTGTCACCGCTTATCTAAGCAATAATGGTGTCAACTCAACCCACTAATAATATATCCATCTTGAATTGGAATTCCAATAGCATCAATAATAAAAAAACAGAACTAATTCATTTTCTGCATCATCATAAAATTGACGTAGCATGCATAACTGAAACACACCTGAATAAAAAAAATAAACTATTTATTCCAGGTTACAGCACTTATAGAACAGATCGAACGGAAAATAGGGGAGGAGGGGTACTTATCGCGGTCAAAAATTATCTTTATCACCACCAAATTAATCTACCCGACACACCAGGAATTGAAACTGTTGCTATCCAAATATTTATAAATAGTCAACCATGGAAAATTATAACAGCTTATAAGCCCCCCACAGCCAAAATTATAAATGCAAACTTTCCTAATTTATTTCAACCTACCGAGAAAACTTTGCTTTTGGGTGACCTTAATTCAAAACACGTAAGCTGAGGGTGTCAAAATAATAACCACAACGGGAAAGTCCTAGCTCAACTAATAAACAATTCAAACCTAAGAATACTCACCCCTTCGGAGCCAACATACCACCCTCAGGATCGTACTCGTAAATCGGACATCCTTGACATAGGCATCACAAATACTAATATCAAATTTTACTCCACACCTACTTTCGAACTTGGCTCTGATCATATCCCGGTAATCATTAGTACACACCAACTTATACCGCAACACGCCCCCGCCCCTAAACTAAACTCAATAAAAATTAATTGGCACAAATTTAAAAAAACAGTAATAAATTCCTTACCCAAAGTAAAAACATTAAAAACCCCGTTGGAAATAGACCAATCCATCTCTCATTTCAACGAAATGATACACTCTACTATAAAAAGTACACAATTAACTACTCCACCAGGCTCAAATACAACCAGACATAAAATACTACCCAAAGAAATATTGAAAGCAATTTCAATAAAAAACAAAACTAGAAGACTTTGGTACCGATTAAGAACACCTGAACTTAAGAGGGAACTAAACCTATTAACAAATATCGTAAAGAGACTTATAACTAACTTCAATAGCCAAAACTATCATAACTTAATCCAGTCGCTCAGCGTCAGTAATAACACCCTGTGGCAATTCACACGAAAAATACTTAAGAAGAAAAACACGATACCTCCTATAAACTCAACAACAGATAAAGCATACACATCCTACCAAAAGGCAGAAGAACTAGCAAGATATTTTGCTTCAACTTTCACTGTCAACAACACTAATTTCCATCCTGGACACATCACTATAACCAAATCAGCATCAGAACAAGAATATGGACCTCACCAAAAAATACACTACATTTCACCCTCTGAAATTAAAAAAATTATTAATAAACTGCCTCTTAAAAAATCACCCGGACACGACAATATAAATAATATCGTATTAAAACATTTACCCCCACCAGCAATAGCCACCCTCACAAACATCTACAATTCGTGTCTCAGAATAAGTTACTTTCCGCATACCTGGAAACATGCTATCATTATTCCTATTTGTAAACCGAACAAAAATCCTGCAAACGTTGACAGTTATCGTCCGATCAGTCTATTACCATCCTTATCAAAGATATTCGAGAAAATTATTCTTAAAAGATTAAACAATTACCTACACATAACGAAAATAATTCCTAAAGAACAATTTGGATTTATGGAAAAAGTGTCTACTCAACACCAGTTACTAAGAATTTCCGAACACATATACACAGCATTCCAGAAAAAACATCACACAATAGGCGTATTTATAGATATCACTCAGGCGTTTGATCGGACATGGCACCAAGCCTTAATGTACAAGATTAAACAAATTGGCACCCCATACTACATAAAATCAATTATCAATAGCTTCCTCAACATTAGAACTTTTTCAGTAAATGTTAATAATCATCACTCCAACCCTAGACTAATTAACGCAGGACTCCCCCAAGGCTCACCACTTTCACCCACACTATTCAACTTATACGTTGCAGATCTTCCTAAATTAACGAATATTCACATAGCCCAATTTGCGGACGATACAGCAATATTTTCTTCTGGCAATTCTATCATTGACATCAGAAATAGAACTCAACTATACCTCAACTTACTCGATAGCTGGGCATCCAAACTTAAAATACAACTGAATTCATCCAAAACCGCAGCAAAAATATTCACACTAAGACCCTATACCTACCCCACCCCCCTAACAATAAACAACAATCAACTAAACTGGTACCCCCATAACAAACCTATTAAATACCATGGATTAAACTTAGATACTAAACTGAATTGGAAACAGCACATAGACGAAAAAATAAAACAGGCTAAAATAAAACTACTACAATTAAAACCTTTAATCTATAGAAACAGTCCATTACCATATCATTCTTCAATTGCAATATACAAAGCCATTCTAAGACCGTTACTGCTGTATGCTTGTCCCATCTGGATAAATTCCGCAAAAACCAATCTAAAGAAACTACAAATCATTCAGAACCAATTCCTCAGAACCATCACCAATGCACCGTGGTTTGTCACGAATCATCAGCTTCACAAAGAACTCAACTTAGAACTTATTGAACATCACATCACATACTTAGCCACCAACTTTTATTATTATTTACCTCAAATCTCTTCCCTTGCAACCTTTAGACTCGCTAAAAACCCAAACCATACCAGAATAAAAAACAGATACCCCTACAATATATTCCTTAAAACCTTCTCCGAATTTGAACCAGAATAGAGGACCCAATAGGGCATCCTCAACCTTATGTTAGATTTAAGTCTTAGAAATAAGTTTTAAATATAAGTTAGTAAGTAAGTCTATCAAACATATGTAAAGTTTATACTACAACTGACCTATGTACATCCATCAAAATCAATAAATAAAACAAAAAAAATATTAAAAAAAAACGAGCTTCCGTAGCACAGATAAAAATGCTTAACGTCAGGACCCACCAGGGGCGTCTCCTTCAGCTAGTGTGGAGTAAGCGCGTCGACGCAGACGAGAGGAGGGTCAGAGAGCGAGAGAAGTTTATTTATTTTTTATTTATTTATTTTACGTCAAAAACAGTTGAAACTGCGTATGACGTGCTATGGGGAGAAGTGAATTCGGTGCACATTTTCAAAATTCTGTGATCCATACACTAATTACATAATACTACATGAATTTTGAAAATAAAAAAAGCTCTCATGTAATAAAATCTCTTTTCAAGAATAAATAAGCAATAAATCCATGATGTTCTTCGTCAAGGAATAATACTTTCTGCCGCAACAACATGGAAACGATAATTTGAATAACTACATTTCCCAATGAATTCGAGAAGACCTGCACAGATGATGAAGTTACATTTATATCCAGAAGCAAAACAGGGGGCCATCTCAGCATTTGCTCAATGGATCAGGGAAACTGGACGAAAAACCTGATCGATATGGGAGTCATTGACCCGGAGGCTGCAGTACAATACTTGTTACAGATTGTTTATACACATTTATACAGTCCAAATGATAAATAATGCATAATGTATCATTGTTAAAATTAATGTTACTTTTGTTGTAATGCTCAGTATAGTCTTTAATTGTATAGAAACAGTTATGCAGCAGAAACGATTTCACTTTGAATTTAAACTTTTCTATCGAATTTAATCGTTTAACGCCATCTGGCAAAGTGTTGTAAAATGATGTATATGTATTGTATGTAAATTGTATGTGAATGAGCTGTTGATACTGACACCTGATGAATATGATTTCTTCGTCGAGTGTTAAAGTAATAGACTTCGGCATTTTCTGAAAATATATTCCCGCCCGTAAGCAAGTCATTTTTGACAAAAAACACTCATTTGTAAATAAACAGACAAGGTAATGGTAAAATTCCTAGATTAATGAAGAAGTGTGGATAATGGTTCAGCGGAAAATACTTTAATACTATTGCATTGAACGTTTTCGAATAGAAGCGCCGTGATTGAAAACCTGCATCAGCGAGCGCTTGGCAGGACATTGCATGTGCATTGCATTGCAAGTGCATTGCAAGTGCTTGGCAGTGCACGAGAGGCTGAAAGAAAACCGCGACGGTGGACTGAAAATATTCAACACTCCATGAGGCACTTTGTCACCTTGAGTAGAAAAGGAATGTAAAGTGCTGTAGATTAGTTAACATTACTGGGGAACCTGAGAATGAGAGTAACCTGAAATAACCTTGAAAACCAAGAACATGTTTCGGTTAAAAGTGCAAGTAAAGACATAACAGATACTGATAGTGAAATGTAGTACATAATTATATAGACAACCGTTGATATATAAATCATCAACGTTATTTTAAGCTTTTCCGAATCAGATTTGAGAATTTAATGAAATTACGAAACTTTTAACGAATGTTTTTGCTATATATGCTAAATTTTTATCACAAGAGAAAACGAGATTTCAAGGGCAGTTAGAATTATATTTGCAAAGAAAACATTATTAAAATAAGTATTTGGTGTTATTTGTAACTAGAAAAAACACTTCAACAATAAGGTGAAGACCGAAGCATTAATTCATTATTTCTTTAGGGAAAAGATGCGCTGACTAAGAGATACGAACATAAATAAAATTTTCTTCTGCAGATGGCTATCTATACAAATTTCTTGTTGTCAATGCACACTGAGCTTGATTCTATTGAAAACATTATCAACATTTCTTACTTCAAAGTTGTAACTTGATATTTTTCTTCCCTTTCCAATTCTAAGTTTTCAACAGTTATTTGTAAAATTAGAAAATATAATGCGTATGTAAAATTTAAATAGATATCAGCTCTCTTTTATTTTCACATATTTACGTGAATTGATATCGGAATACATTACTTTAAATATTGTCATCATTATGTAAACTATTCTATGTTCCAAACATGGGCATAAATTGTCACCTCTAACATCTAGTGTCATATTTTCACTAAAAAATATGTACGGATGAAATTTGTTTTCTCCTACCGAATAACTTTGGACTAAATCATTTGTGCGATTTCCCATAAGGGAAAAAGCCGAGCAGACGAGGGGGCGAACATATTTGAAAGATGAAGTCACCCTCTGCCACTGGCCATTGGTCTTTACAACTTGGTCGTTGGCAAACTTTTGGTTCAGCGTCGCAATATTCGGTTGGACGAGCCGAGCCCTGTTTGGAGGACCTGTTGATCCAATATCGAGTTCAGTCTGTCGCCCTGGTGAAGTTGCGCGCACAAAGTTCGTTTATTACAGTTGGGAAGAAGAGATGGCACTGGAGATGCTTTCTTTACTTAAAATAGTGCCTCACCCGGATCGCTGTTCTTGCAGTCTCGCCAGTTCCAAGTTCTTTACCATTATAATGTTATTTTCTCTTTATACTTTTCGCTAATGTGCCGGTTTATTTTCAGAGAACGAAACTTCTTTCTTAGAGGATGGTTATTGGCTTTTGTTACGTGACACAAAGAGAATTTTTATTAGAAGGAAAAGGGTAATTTTTCTCTGATTGCTTTCAGAAGGTATATATCAACGTATTGTTGATTTCGTCTTATTTAATAGCATGAAGTAATGTTTACGCTTTCTGTTATTGGATTTGCGAGAAAAAAGGTGAAGAGAACATTTTGAAGAAAGAAATAATACCAAAGTGATATTCAAAAAATTGAAATGTGGTCTTGGAATTTTCATTTTTCGTAAAAAAATATTTTAGTAATATAGTGACATAATTTGAATAGTGTTATAAATTCTATTGTAGAAATTATACTTCAGTAAAATATTAATTTTTATTAAAGTATTCAACTTGTGGAGCAAATCTGTACGCTTGTAAACTATGTAAATATTAAAAACGTTGCTGTATTTTCACAAACGTGTTAATGAAATAAAAGTGTTCCTTCCACAAGAAAAAATGGAGTTTTCCTGAATATCATTTTTCAAAATTACAAAATACGCAAACGCTTTACATTTGAATTGAAAATTTTTATTTTTTCTACGCTTTCTTTTAATTGTTTGTATTATTTTGTATTATGCTACAGGTTCAGCGCTCTTCTCAAAAAAGAGCCCTGTTATAAATCTACTGAACCGAATGTTCCCGCAACAGCGCATGCGCACTTGATGCATGCATGTCCGCCATCGTTTGTAACGTGCATTTAATTCATCTGTACCTGTATTGCCACTCACCAGATGTCTCTATTCATTGGCTTCTCTCGTGAGGAAATTTAAATAAGAGCCATTTATGTTACAACACAAGCAAATGAAATGTTTTTGAAATTATATATCCCGAATCGACAAATGTTACCTTCCCCGCTTCCGCGGACATCCTGTTCATTACAATAGAACTCCCGATTAATTCGCTGAAGTACCTTCCGCAAGGTTTCGCCAAACTTCCGATAGACTGAAGTCGCAACTAATTTGGTTTCAAAGAAAGAATTTCACATTAATACTCCCAACCTACATTCAGTCGGTCATTTTCTCACAGCTCAATCCAGTCTCTCCTCAACAAACTTACGTCCATGGTAACCTACGGGTCCATCTCCCGTTTGTTTGTTGTTGTTGTTTTTTTTTGTTTTTTACCACGAGTTCATACAACTCGTGCAAATTTATATTTTAATTTCATAACAATTCCTGCCAGCCAGGACAATCTGGAAGCTCGAGATTGGTCTCTTTACATGTGTGGTAGTAGAGATCCTATAAGTTTAAGTGTTTAAGTAAGGAAGAGGAGACAGGTTTGAGCAAAGAAAGATCACATGCAGTCTCTGGTCTTTTTGTGAAGGTTCTGCTCCGATGTCCCCCCAGTATTGATCGGAGAAACCACGAGTCCAACCTCTGCCTCCATAATCATCCACATAATTTCTTCATAATCACCTACCCATCAAAATCGTTCTCCCATGTTCAAGCATTGTTACGAAAGTTAGGCACTGGTATCATAATAAAAAAATAATACCCTTCCAAGCTCGACTTTCGTTTCATTTCGCACCAGCACGCGTCGGGAGTGGAACCGACGGTAGGAGTGGGGGGGGGAGAAATATCGTCGCGACGACTTTATCTCGGTGGTGCCACCACCGCCGCGCGCGCGCTCTGTGGCAAATAAAAGAAGCACGTGGCTGCTCGGCGCGGTGCTTGAAATAAAATTAATAGAGCTTATGGAATTACACCGCCTGCCCACGGCCGCCCCCCAAACCCGCCGCAGCCTAATTTTATTTCCCGTCCGGGGTTCCCGCAATGTGGCACGGGCCCAACATTCAGAAGCCGACGGCCAGGGCGGGTAATGGAAGGGTGGAAGGATTGCGGTGACCAGATACAGAAAAGAACCACTGGGAAAAGCACACGAACCAGCGGTAAATAATATCTTCATCATGACTCCAGGAAAAAGAGGGTTGGGACAATCTGAAAATGAAAAATAATTCGAGTAATCAAGCCTCTTCAAATATTTACTCTTCCCATCACCAGTATGAACAATTCACAAAACAGTGTAATTTAAGACTGATTTGCTAGGAATACGATTCGGTGGGGTAGTGAAACTTGGTACGTAGTGTCATCGAATCATTCTCGTTTGCACTCTTGGAACATTTTTTATGATATAAAAATCATGCCAAGAGTGGTGTGGTGTCGCCTTTTCTACACCGTGGAAATCTTCTATAATCTTACTTTATCTCGAGAAAATGTGTTAATCTTGTATAACGCTGTTTTGTGAAACTTCTTTATAAAGTGTAATCATGGAAATATATTTCGTAAGTTCAAAGGTACACTTTATTTTCGCACTGTTATATAGACTCAACGCAACTGGAGGAACGGAAAGCCACACTTAACGGCCGGAGTCTGTTAAGGATTTAACAGATGTGGACGATGCTCCTAAATTCCGCAACTTGCACGTGGTCAGACGTGGGTGCGGTTCTTGAAAACCGCGCACACACTTAGATAAGCACGTATGAGGAAACACATGAGGATTCACAGCTGTGATTCTCGCGTCCGTTAAGGCTTGCACTCGCTCGAGAGCGCTGTCTCATAGTGAATCTTAACACAACGAGAGTCGAAGGCTTCGGCGATCAGAGTCTAGCGAATATTCTTGGCTGTCCGCTTGACGCCATCACAACCTTCGTCGTGCCGACGTTTGGATCATCTTGCCGTGGTCTTCCTCAGGGATCACTCTCGCACGGACAGCCACGAGCAACCTTAACACAAAGTGAATGACTGAGAATAAAAACTTTGTATGAAAACACGAAATGTGGGCTGATATATTCTCACAAAAATCACAGTAAATTACCAAAATTACTGAATGCATATGTTACACTGTTTTGCTTGGGATTGACTAGTGACTACAAAAATAAGTTAGTAACATTTGAAAAACTAGACATTTTCGCTCTTGAAATATATAAAACACGTATTTGTTGGTAAACGAACTACGGATATGTTTTTCAGAATTCCTAACAAAATGGCAATCCATATCTTTTGCACTACTCGTAACACATCGAGTGGTGCTAAAACAGCACATATTTTTTCGCCCTATTTTCTCGCAAAAAGTAGTCAAATTTTTGAAATATCATACACGACAATATCAGTAGTCAAATTTTCGAAATATTATTCATTACAAAATCTATCTTTAAGGAAGAGCTTCAATTAAGGAAAAATATCAATCTTAATAATTGTAGTTGTAGGAAGAAAAACTTTTGAACTTTTCAATTTTCGAAAAATTAAAGTTTTAAACGAACATGGGACCAACATCATTCGCTTAAACGTTCTTTACACTATTTGACAACTAAATTTAAATCGAAGCCATTGTTTGGAAAATTTGGAAAATGTCTCAAGGGCTTCATGTAAAGTTCCCTCAAAATTATCGGGGAATATCAGTTTTGGAGAAAATCGGTTGAACGTTTTAGCCGCTAGAGTTGTTCACAGACGAACAGACAGACAAAGGGCAAACACTGTCAATCGATTTTTGGCTACCGAAAAATTCTTGATAGCTATCAAGAATTCACAAAACATGGATTCTGGCTATTTCACGTGTTAGAGGATTTTTTCCTAAATTTAGAAACTGGATTTATACAGTTTTCCGTTACAGGGCTCGGCAGTAAGTATTTCTACCACAAATTACCGTTTTTTCACGCAGCATTACATAACTTTCTCTTTACTCCGTAGCGAGAAAGCAACAAGCAAAAGGAGAGTGCATGAAACGTGAAGACTCACGTGAAATGTTTCCTACAGAATTGCAGGTTCATCAGCGGTGTTACGGAACCCAGCATTCTGGGTTTGAAATCCTCAAGTTCTCAGTTGTTTTTTTTTCAGAGAGAGGCTGGGGATTGAAGATTGTCATTGGGCGGAAAATCATAACAGTATCGTATCACACTTGTGACGTGAAACTGACCTCTGGCAGGTTCCTCGTAAATTAAAATCTCTGTCCTTACAGGATCTTACCGCATACCGATCAGACGCTTCGAAAATTAATAAATGACACTGACCTCTGATAGAGGAATGTAAGCGTCCCTCCCTTAGAAGGGTCACGTACGAGGTGTGCCTACAAGAAATATCAGATATACCCATGTCAACAGTAGTCAAGGAGAAGTATGCTTCGAAAATACTTCTGTCTACCTCAAGTATACAGAACGAACATTTATTTATTTAGATTCAAACAAAAAGATAATTCTTGGAATTTATTATTACCGCGCGAGAAAATATTAAATTGGGAGATAAATACTGTATCTATATGTGAAGAAAAATGTGAGACGAGTAATTTCTCGGTCGGAAAATTACGCTTCGACCAAAATTCTTTTTAACTCGCAATTCATAATATTTTTTTTTGTCGATTACAAGAGCATTAATGTATCATCGTGTCTAATTGAATTTTCCTTTGTTATTTCACCAAGCTCATTAATGTTATTTCATGCATGTTTATTGTCGTAGTGACTGCGTAGGAAAAGAATTTCTTTAGTAACTTCATTTTTGCCTTCTCATCTTACGTTGTAAGAAGAATATTATAATCGTGTGTCGGTAATTATCATTTTTTCGATAGAAAAATTGCTAACAAAACTATTGACGAAAAGTTGGATAAATTGTGTTTCCGAAGTATATTACTTCCTCTTATTTTCGCCGAGGAAAAAGTAAATCACATAAGATTCCGTTTATCCTTCTCTGACGGATTTTCCTCGTACTACCCGGGAAATTATTTACCATCAAAAACCTAACTTATATCTTTCGAATTTTTTTCTATTTACTTACTTTAATCCCTGTTTATATGGCGAGGTCTATCTGCCTAGAGAAATTTGTTTTCGTCGGTTTACATGACCGTCCATACGGATCCGCTGTAACGAAAATCTACGAATGAAATATTTGTTTATTCGTTTTGGGTTCGGTAATTTTTCTTTTCCATTACCATAAATAATAATGTCTGATCCAAAATCAATTAAACATTCTATTCTCTTACATTTTTACTTCAAACAAACAAAAACATACGTACATAGCACTTTCCACAACAATAACAACAAACAATAACAACAATAACTCTGTTAAACATTTAAATATTCCCATTTGTTCCTCCCTTGCATGCATGCATGGCCATTTACTCCCTATTATCCTAATTGAAAAATTATTACAATCTACAAAAAAATTTGAACTTCTTATAATACTCACGTTAATATGTGCCCTCTTGTCTGAATTTTTTGTTAGAATCCGCTGTAATCTTGGCCGTCGACTTTCACGTACATTTTAAATTCCATGTCTGGATGGAGCAATCCATAGCATGTTCTTCACACAAGATTTATTCTTTTTCACACTTACAATATTTATAATGTCACCAATCCAACTAATTTAAACATCTGACTATCACTACCTCGGAGATTCTATTACTCCCATTCGATCGTCACCGCTTCGGAATCCGTTCTGCCTCCTTGTTCATAACACGCGCTATTCTTCTGTCTCCTAAGATGTGCAGTCCTGTACACATTTTCTTTTCTCTTTAGTTCTTTTCGCGAAAACTTTCCCCTTCCTCGCACACCTATCTCATTTCTCAATGGCTAATTCCGTCTAAGCGTCTTATTTAGTTATTCCATGAACTATCAATTCTTGCGTTTTTTTACGAAATTTAGCTTATACCCACAGAACTTTCTTACATGTCCATTTGATTTTTTACTCGCCACAAATTCCACTGTTTTCCTGCCTAATAGTCACCCTGTCCTTCCATTATATTCTCATTATTTATAAATTTCCACATAGTTCCTTTAAATTGTCCATTGTTGATGTGGTTCATTTTCGAAATTCGTTTATATTTCACTTACATTGTGATGAATCATCACACTTTGAAAAGCAAAAACGTAGATAACTTCCATTGTTACGAGACTACTATCATCTTTTCCGTCCCACACAACGGACATATATTTCCAAATGAATAAATTCTAACATTAATGTGTCTGATAGTATTCTCAAAAGTCAATGTATAACTTGGAGCGAGCGAAGTTCTTGTCTGGAGTGGACTCTCATGGAGTCTTCTTCCAGTGAAGGCGACTCCCCCTTATGAGGTCTCCATTAAAGCTCTCCTTTGTATCCCTCCGCCGCCGCCGCCGCCTCAGCCCGCGTGTAATCCGCATCGGCGGGGATTTTCGTCGCCCATGCACCGCCCACAGCGCCCCAGCGGCGGTTGGGGGAGACATGGGGAAGGCGGCCGCGGCTGCGAAGAAGGAGAACGAGTAGAGGGGAAAGCTCCTGAAGTGGTGGCGCCTGGGATAACGGGAGAGGAAGATGGCGTGGGATGAATGAGGAGATAATTTGGGATTTAGAAAAGTAGAAAAAATGCAGTAAGGGGTTGAGAACATTGGAAGTTATATTTAATAAATGTTTAAGCAAATGTCAGAATCACAGAGAAGTATCTGTTCATGCGGTGACTGTGGTATAGACTAAATAATGATTTCAAGTGATAAATGAAAGCATGGAAGACGTTATATTATATCCAACGGAAAGGTATAACACTATTTCTGATAATCCATTATGAGAATGAGCATGACTCGATTTTATTTCTGGTCAGATGTAGAGATTGTATAAAGTAAAAATATGATGGGAATAATAAGTAATAAATGTGTTAATGAGAGGAAAGGCACAGACACTTAAAACGTTTGTCTGGGTGACTGTGATTCTATTGGGTGATGTTGGTGTTTTAAAAACAAACACTTTCAGATCCAACCACAATTGTTTAACCAAAACTCCAAAACATGAAGAGCTAGACACCGCTCAAAGCAAAGAAAATGTAAAAGAACTAATTAATCTTAGTATATGCTTATGGGAAAAAATATTGAGGTATTTAGATGATAAGTGAATGAGTGTGATAAGGTGAAATACATGAATATCAGTATAACACACTCATGTGTGAATGCATAACGTACATGTGTGTGATGGCAGAACAGAGACGAATTAAAATCAGTTGTTGAAAGGTCAATAAAAATTATAAAAATGCCCCCTATATGCCAACAGACTCAAAATTGAAGACCAAAACTGATAATACTGAATAAGACAAATATATCACGAGATATGGTGGAAGCAAAGCGAAATCTGAAAATATAGGAAATTATTATTTTCGTCGACGTATGACGATGATATTGACTGTGTGTTTCGCTGTTATGGATATATTTATTCTGCCGAAACAAACTAACAATTTATGGTGATGCTAGTCCATGGATCAGGAAGACGATATGAAATACCAGAAATTGAAGTTGCAGAAAGAGATTGTAAGTTATTAACAATCTATTCCTTTGTAATAATACTCTTATCCACAAAGCGATACCTGTCATATAATTCTCCACGAGTGAAGTACACGGCATTTTTTAAATGTTTACGAGAATTACAAAAATCATTATGAAATCCTCAGATATATCAAAATAGAACGTCGGAAAGGAAAAAAATTAGAAAATACGTTAATAGAAAAGAGGATGCATTAATATTTAAAAATATTTAACATTTAGAGTCTTTTAGGAGAAATCAGAATGATGCTGTTTTTTCACTAGGACTTAGCTCCCAATGAATTTTTTTAATATAATGATGACAGTGTTGTTACGATATTTAAACTAGTAGTGCTACAAAATGGCACATATTTCTGTGTAAGAAACTTATCTATTCTCTTGAGTCCTGGTTACCTTTCCAGTTTTGTTCTTTTTTCTAGGATTTCTTCCTTAAATGACCTACCAAGGTCTCTCATGGTACCTACAGCTTCTTTGGAGCGTGGTAAAGAGCTCCTGAACATCGCGTAAACCTATGTAGGTCCTGTACCTTTACACATTAGCCCACCCCTTGGCCCAATGTCGGTCTTGTACTATTGTTCTGGGTGAATCAGTTCCTCAATTACACCCATAGATTACTGACATAGGAGATTTTCAGGCCAAGAGATTGTGAAAGGATTGAGATATAGATGTGATACAGAAGGGAAAACTGTAGTAAACATTGATTTATCATTGCCAAATGTCTATTCTTGACTCCAGTCAGAATATAGAGAGAGCAACGCTTTCTCTTCATAAAAAACAACAATAATACATCAACTGCTGTCTAGAGGAGAATTCTAATGACCGGCGGCTCTGATCGGTGGATTTCTGTGGATTCTCTGATTAACACTAGGCGAATGCCGTAACGTAACAAACGGACCGTGGACCGCGTATGATCTTTCATGTTTCTTTCTTGCCCTCTTCTCTCCTCTTACAAACGCACACATGCATTACACTACTACACATGTCGAGATACCAGTTGGGTACGTAGCCTGTCGAGAGCTTGGTCCGGCTGGAGCGATGCCACGCTGGCGGGAGATATCTCGTCGGGGAAAACCCCGAGAGTCGACGTGTACGTCGGCGACGGATCTGGCCGTCGAGAGGGGAAGATCACCGCCACCTCCATAACCGCCATAAAATATGTATTACACTTCTGAGACTAATGACCTTAGCAGTTGACACGCCTGATAACAATAAACAATCAGTCAATGAATCTACTAATACATATTTTGCCCAACTTCCCAATTATAAGAAGCAAAGGAAAGAGAAGATTTAAGAAGATAATAAAGAAGAATATACTGGAGAAAAAAATGTTGACACCAAAGAAGAAGAAGGAGAAGAAGTAGAAACGGAACTAAGCGTCGGTATTCCTCACCAAGGACCGCAAAGGAGAGCGGTGGAGAGCGACGCGGCGTCCACGAGCAAAGCCAGCGCTCGCACGATTGGCCACGCGGAGGGTGCCTCCGCCCCCTCGCAGACCCCCCCTCCTCCCATTCCCCTCCGGCGCTGGCCGGCGCAGCGGACGCGCCCTCCCGTGTTTATTTCATTTTCACTTTACTTATCGCGCGCTGCGCGGCGCGACGCGGCGCCGCCGTGGGCCGCTGGCGCTCCGCGGCGGCGAATCGAAGGGGAGGCGAATAAATCTGGAGGGGAGGCGCACGGACGGACGAGGAACGCGACGCCGCCGCGCCACGCCACGCCGCGTCCTCTCAAGTGTCAAAAATGTGTCACATTTATCACCCGGAGGACCAGAGGCGGCCCAGAGACGGAAGGGGAGAGCGGGAGGATGGGGAAATTGGTTTGAAGAGAAGGGGGTATATAAGGAGGAGTTGGAGGGAAAAAGAAGAGGAAGAAGAGAGCAATGAAAAGTAAAGGTTAAAGAAAAGGAAGGCTAGAAGAAAGTGGGATAAAAAGAATGTAAAGGCATGGAATGAAAATTGGGAAAGCAGGAGAGGGAAAAGATGTGGTAGAGGATGACGGAGAAAAGGAGAGAAAGTGAAGAGTGAGAGTGAGTAGAAGGAGAAAAATGGGAGAAAAGGGGAGGAGAAGGATAATGATAAGCAGTGGAAAAGAAAGAGTAAGAGAGGGGGAAGAGGAGAAAACGTAGGTAAAGTAGAAAAGGTGGAGGAGGAAGGGATGGAGGAGAAATAGGAGTGAGTTAAGAAAGAGAGTAAGAGGGAGAAAGACAACGAAGGGGATGATGAAGGTGAAAGTCAACAAAAAAAAGGACGATTGCGGTGGCTAATCGGAATAAGTAGCTGGAGGAGGAAGCAAAATCACCATAATAGGAGGAAGACGCCAAGATGATGGCGTACAAATAGTCTAAACGCAGAAACAGATATGTACGAGTAAATGGCGAATACAGAGATGGAGAAAGTTTAAATAAAATCAAAGGAAAAGCCAAGCTCAGAGATGGGACAAAATGACGCTTAGGCAAACGGAACACAAAACGATGAAAGAAGTCATGAAGATGGAGTCGAGAACAAAGACAGTTCCGGTAGAAACGTCGGAAGTGAAAGGGTGAGATGTGTCACAAAATGTGGCAAAATGGAACGACAAAATAATGGGAATCAAAAGTGAAGGCAAACGTGTTAGCAATCAGGTGGACGCGAAGGTCAAAGCGAAGTCACATAAATGGGTGAAACCGAAAGATGTTGGAAAGGGAAAGCGGCGGTAGAGACCAGGGCAAAAGACATTGATTGATTTTTTCGTGTTTCCGGGCGCGTCAACTGCTTCGGTCATTAGTCCCGTTAGTGTAGTGCATGTTTTTTCTCGGGAGATGGCGGTGATTTTCCGTCGCTGGATGGCGAGATCCGGCACCGACCTACCGTCGGCTAGTGGGGTTTCCCCCTAACCAGGACTCTCCCACCAGCGGGGTACCGCCCCAGCCGGGACAAGCTCTAAACTCCCGACCGGTCTCCCGGAATATGTAGTAGTGAAGTGCATGGTAGTGTAAGTGAGTGTGTAAGGGGAGAGGATAAAACAAGGAAAAGGAAGGACAGATCGCGCGCGGTCCGTGGCCCGTTTGGTAGGGTACTACTCCGCCATTCGCGTGGTGTTGATCGGAGAAACCACGGAAAACTACCGATCAGAGCAGCCGACCGCTAGAATTCTCCTCCAGACAGCAGCTGAATTCGACCTAGATGAAAAGCTATTGTCTAAAATCCTGCATCCGTCAGGACTCGAAACTAGTACCTCCCGGTCAGAGGCGCTGCAGTGGCATCAGTTGAAACTGAAACTGAGCTACCCCTCCCGGTGGCAAAGAGAGAGTGTGATAAAAAGGAAGAGGTAGTGTCGGACACGGAGCACTTGGAAGTTTACTCTGGGCGTCCGGGATAACACTAGGATAGCGAAGAGGGCGCGCCGCGGCGTCCGGAGACGCACTGACGGCGGGGGAGGGGAGGAAGATGGGGGGGGGGAGGTCAGATCGTCTGTGCAAGGCCGGCCGGAGGCGTCCGAGGAGAAGGAGGCAAGATAAATGACAGCTGAAGCCGGCGGCCCCTTCTTCTCCTTCTGCAGCTTTGTGAAAGGGGCCGGCATTGTGTTACACGCACCCGCCCAGAAAATCCGTTAATTTTATTAACTTTCCAACCATTTCTCTGCGACGGGCAGCCTAGCGGGAGGCGGGTGGAGTGAGGTGGAACGGGACAAGATGCGGTGGATGGGTGGTGCACGGAGGAGGGGAGGCGGGACGAAGGGTGAGAAGAAAGAGGGGAAGGGAAAAGCGGACGGCTGGAGACGGTAAGAAGCTGCACGGGGCGAGGCGGGGCTGGTGGAGGATGGGAGGGGCGGGGCGGGACGAAGCAATGCGGGGCGCCACTGAGTGTTCCTATACGGAGGAGTCTTCGATTAGGAGTCGTGAGATGGAGAAAGTGGGGGGGGGGAGCGAGAAGTTTCGGGAAGTGAGAGCGGGAAGAACCGGACAACCAAGGCAGAGCCAGGGATTGGTGGTACGAAACACAGCGACGCGTGGTAAGGCGGGGTGGAGCGGAGAGGACGAGTCGGAACGGGAGGCAGGGGTTGGGAGCGGTGCGGGGCAAGACAAAGCGGGGAGGTACCTAATGGGAAGAAGAAGAACTGATTGTGAGAAGTGTTGTGAGGAAGTGTCCGGGTAGGCGCTGTGTAGGCGGAGAGGCGTTGACGCACGGGACGGATACATAGGGCGGGGAGGGACAGGGGGAGACGACGTGGCCCGGGGCGGAGTGGCCGGGTGGAACGGGAAGGGGCGGAAAAGCAAGAAGCAAGACGGACCGAGGGGTTGGCTTAGTGGTATGAAGCAGAGGGACGTGGGGCGAAGCGAGACAGAGGACGCGAAACGGAACTCAGGTGTTGGGAGCGGTGAGCAACCGGACGAAGCGGGGAGATACGTATGGGAGGAAGAGTAACTGAATGATGCAGGGTAAGGAGTTTCCTGTTGGGCGGGGTGGGACGAGAAGAGAGCAGTAAGGTGGAACGGGGCGGGTGCCAACGAGCGGGGGGAATGGTGTGGCTCGTAGCTGACCGGGACGGAGCAGGCGGGCGAAGCGGGACAGAGGGGCGAAAGCGGGATGCGGGGTCCCGGAGAGAGACGGAGTGGCACGTAGCGGGCCGGGGCGGAGCGGGCGGGCGGATCGGGTCAGAGTGGTTGAAACGGGATGCGGGGTCGCGGGCGGAGGGGGTAAGGGCTGGTGGTCACTTATGAGAGAGGCGCAAGGCAGGGCGGAGCGGGGACGGAGCGGGGACGGAGCGGGGACGGAGCGGGGACGGAGCGGGGACGGAGCGGGGACGGAGCGGGGACGGAGCGGGGACGGAGCGGGGACGGAGCGGGGACGGAGCGGGGACGGAGCGGGGACGGAGCGGGGACGGAGCGGGGACGGAGCGGGGACAGAGCGGGGACGGAGCGGGGACGGAGCGGGACGGAGCGGACGGAGCGGGGATTGAGCGGGACGGAGCGGGGACGGAGCGGGGACGGAGCGGGGACGGAGCAGGAGGGAAAAGCGGGGAGGCGGAACGAAGGGCGGAGCGGGGAGGCGGAGCGGGGCTGAGAGGTTGAAGTGGGATGCGGGGTCGCGGGCGGAGGGGGTATGAACTGGTGACCACTTATGAGAGCGGCGCGAGGCAGGGCGGAGCGGGGGGCGGAGCTGGGGCCGGAGCTGGGCGCGGAGCGGGGGGTGGAGTGGGGGGGGGAGCGGGGGTAGAGTGTGGGTGGAGCGGGGTGGAGCGGGGGTGGAGCGGGGGGTGGAGCGGGGGTGGAGCGGGGGGTGGAGCGGGGGGTGGAGCGGGGGGTGGAGCAGGGTGGAGCGGGGGTGGAGCGGGAGGCGGAGCGGGGGGCGGAACGGTTGAAGCGGGAAGCGGGGTCGCGGGCAAAGCGGGGAGGGGCGGCTGGAAACGTCGCGAAGGGCCTCGCGTGGTGTCTTGACCGCGCCGGGGCCGACGGTAATAAATCTGGACGCGACGGGCAGGTCGCGGGTTGCCTCGGATGCTTTAGATTGCAAACGCAACAATTTCGGAGGCAACGAGCCGCTGACGTGGGGAAGAAGACAAGGAAGAAAGGAATGTTTAATCTGAGGAGGGCCCCGCAGGAGTCGCATGCTGGAGGAGGAGGAGGAGGAGGGTGCTTGGCGCTGCCGCCGCTGTAATTCATCCGGTGCCGTCCGACGGCTGGACGACGCGACGGCTGGACGGACGGACGGGCGGGCGGGCCGGCCGGCTCTTGCAGCGGCCGTGTAATGAATCCGGAGGACCGCCGGGCGACTGCCCCAGGCGGAGGTAGCACCGCGGACGAACTCGGAAACAAAGAGGGAGGTGGAGGCGGGGCTTCTGTCTTAAATGGAGAGGATGGAGGAGAAAATATATGGGTGAAGGAGGTGACGGAGGTACATGTAATGCGATGATGGCTACATAAATACAGGGGTTGATTATTTTTTTTAAATTTCCGAGCACATACCTGCTCTGGTTATTAGCAGAGAATAATCACAAACGTGCAAAGTTTTGATGTCATTTGGAAATTGTTTGTGAAGATGTAAGTAATATTGTTGTGTTTATTGCTTCCATCACACCCAAAGGTGGCCACGGTGCACCTCGCTGGAACATACAGTCTTCACTTAGCAGTCGTTTGTAATGGAGGTTCCGTACCGGTGCTTCCGCCAAGTATAAAGTTCGCGAAGTTACTCGGTTTTTTAACGTAAAAGGAAGCCTATTGAAATTCATCGCCAGTTGAAAGATGTGTATGACTACCCGGACAGTATAGAGTAGGACAAAAACGTCCGCAAGTGATGTAGGGAGTTTGCAGGGAGTTCACGACGAACAAAGAAGCGGCAGATCGTCAATTTTCAACGATACAGATGCGCAAGTTGAGCAATCTATGCGTGAAGATCGGCTAATCACTTTCGGCATTTTGGTTTTCGAGATTTCCCAAAGCACCATTATTAGGATTTTCACGGAAAGGTTGCAATTTCGGAAGGTGTGCGCAAGATGGGTCTTGTTTCTGGAAAACTACCAACGGCAACGAGTTGAATCTTTCTGCAAATTTCGTCGCCGCTATGCAGACAATCACAGTCTGCCGATAAAGTCATGGTAACTGTTTTGGGTTCGACAGATGGTATTGTTGGTAGAGTTCTTACCTTCTGGGGTCACAATTCACGCTAACAGGTATTGTGAAACTCTGTAAAACGTAGATGTCTGATTCAGAACCGGAGAAGGCAAATATGTTAAGCAAAGGTGTCAGCATTCTACACAACAATGTTCCCCGCCATGTTCCCCGTCAAACCGTCGCTCTCCTGCAACAGTTTCGATGTAAAATCACTACCCTCCCTGTAGTTTGCTCTTGGAGCTAAGGGACTACCACGTGTTTTCTAAGATGAAACAACTTATGGCATGCGCTGCAGCAACGATGTCAAGGTGAGTTTCAACGCTTTCTCAACGACATGGTGATGAACTAATATGGCATGGGCATACAAAAACTGCTGCAGCGCGTACAAAAATGCATCAACAGAATTGGAAATTATGTACAAAAATAGTAAAATGTTCAAGATTTAAATTGACGTAAACATGATTGGAAACACACATTTATTTGTATGTTTAAAAAATAGGAGACCTCACTTTGGGCGGTGGCTCAGTGCATCAACTGATGTTACTGCAGGGCCTTTAACCGGGAGGTCCTAGGTTCGAGTCCCGACGGCGGCAGGATTCGACACTAGCTTGTGAGCTAGGTCGAATTCAGTCAGTGTCTGAAGGAGAATTCTAGTGGTCGGCTGCTCTCATCGGTAGTTTTTCGTGGATTCTCCGATCAACATCAGGCGAATGACGAAGAAGTACGGGCAACGGTCCTCGCGCGATCTTTCCTATCCTCTCTTCTTGCACACACACTAACATGCACTACATTACCATACATGCCGAGAGACCCATCGGGGACTTACAACTTGCCCCGGCTGGGGCGGTGCACCGCTGGTTGGAGATACCTGTTTGAGGAAAACTCCGCTAGTCAACGGTAGGTAGGCGCCGGATCTCGCCATCTAGTGGGGTAAGATCACCGCGACCTCCCGATGAAAATCATGCACTACACTTACGGGACTAATGACCATAGTGGTTGACACGCTCGGAAACACTAATCAATCAATCAATCAATCAATCAATCACTTTTGGGATTACCTTCGTACGAACACATGTAGTGCAGATAAGTGACAGAGTTCCTCTCCCACCAGACCTTGAGATCCGGCACCGATCTACTCATCGGCAATCGGGGGTTTCTCACGTTACGATTCGAGTCCTGACGGCGGCAGGATTTTAGACAATAGTTTTTCAGCTAGGTCGAATTCAGTCGCTGTCTGGAGGAGAATTTTAGCGGCCCGCTGCTCTGATCGGTAGTTTTCCGCGGTTTCTCCGATCACCACCAGGCGAATGCCGGAGCAGTACCCTAACAAACGAGACACGGACCGCGTGCGATCTTTCCTTTCCTTCCTCTTGCCTGTCCTATCCTCTCCCCTTACACACACATACACACACTTACACTAACATGTACTACACTACTACATATTTCGGGAGAACGGTCGGGAGCTTACAGCTTGTCTCGACTGGGGCGGTGCCCCGCTGGTGGGAGAGACCTGGTTAGGGGGAAACCCCACTAGCCGACGGTAGGTCGGCGCCGGATCTTGCCATCCAGCGAGGGATGATCACCGCTATCTCCCGAGAAAAAAACATGCACTACACTAACGGGACTAATGACCAGAGCAGTTGACGCGCCCGGAAACACGAAAAAATCAATCAATCAATCAATCGCGTCAGGTACCCACATCATGAGGGAAATATACTTTTTCCTGTCTATATACTCAATAATTCCTTTCTCTAAATTAAATCACAACACTACTAAAACTATTGTTTGAACATCGGCATCGATAGTCCGGGCCTTGGCAGGATGCTACGTTTAGAGTTCAGCGGCAGATGAGCACGCTCGCCCTCTGAGACTGCGAAAGCCCCTACGAGAACGATCGATAATACAATGCGTTTTGTCCTACTCTACACAATGGTAACCGAACCTCGCACACCGTTGTTGAAGGTCATTGCTTTTGAACACGAAATGCTTCGAGTTCTTGGTGGCAATCTGACTACCACTAGCACAGAGTGTAAAACGTTTGATCACCATCGGGTGCGTTATTGATCAGCGTTGGCGGGAATACAGGAACAAATATATAATAATGATAATAATAATAATAATAATAATAATAATAATTATTATTATTATTATTATTATTATTATTATTATTAATATTATTATTATTATTATATGTTTACC
This sequence comes from Teleogryllus occipitalis, assembly GCA_011170035.1. Taxonomy (NCBI): domain Eukaryota; kingdom Metazoa; phylum Arthropoda; class Insecta; order Orthoptera; family Gryllidae; genus Teleogryllus; species Teleogryllus occipitalis. Next base: position 56,687 of record BLKR01001600.1, on the reverse strand, counting down.
GGTCACTTATAACCACGCTACACGTTATTTTCCGAGGCTCAGTCAAATTTATCCCGGAGAGATTAACGAGTGTCATTATGGAGATCAGATTTTTTTCCGCGTATCCCCCGAATTATGAAGGAATAGGGGATAAGGATGAGGGATGACGAACAATCAGAAATACGACCATGTCTACGCAGGACTCGAACCTGCAGCCTGCTGCCGCAATCGTCTGCGCAACGGGACCACCTATTTATTACTATTATTATTACTATTATTATTACTATTATTATTATTATTATTATTATTATTATTATTATTACTCAAATGAACATTGCCTATAATTGTGTTACAATTGCAATAAGAACCCTCAAATTTAGTATGAAATATATACTCCCTCCAATTCGATAACAGCATTCGCAACATTCCACGAGACCTAATCCTGTTGGATTGTCCTCACCCCACGAAGCCTTAGCGCACGGAGAAGATGGGCGCTGTAATGAAATGGCCACCCTCTCCGCGTCACATCCAACGCTGCCGCGTCGTCGCCCGGAATCCTCGGCCAACGAGTGCACGCGACCGCCAGACGGACCGAGGCCCTCCCACCCAGCGCCGCACCGCGTCGCGCCGGCTGACGTTGATGAAACCTGAGCATCGCTACGCGCCCGCCCTGGGAGAATCCCGGAGACGTTTTAAGGAAACTGTGAGCCGAAAAAATTCCGGGAACTCGCAGCCACCGCCCCACCGCCCGCCAACGACCTGTCGCCGCCACCGTTGGCTCTGTCGGAGTCTCAGACATTACCTCGTTGCAAGTGCCGTAAGGCTTACAGCCCTTCCGACACCGGCTCCACCGCCGCCACCGTCATCGCCTTCGCCTCTGTCGGAGCCTCTGTCTTCACTTCTGCCTCTGCCTGCGCCTCCGTCTCTGCTCCTTTCTCCGCCGCCTCCACCTCCGCTTCCTACTCCGCCTCTTCTGCCTTCGTCTCCACCACCACCTCCTCCGCCGCCACCGTCTTCACCTTCGCCTCCACTTTTGGCTGTGCCTGCGCCTCGTCTGCTGCTCCTTTCTCCGTCCCCGTCTCCTCCATCTCCGATTCCTCCTCCTTCTCCTCTTCAACCTCCGCCTTCACCACCACCTCCGCCGCCGCCATCGCCTTCCCCTTCACCTCTGCTTTTGAATTTGCCTCGATCCCTGTCTCCACCTCTGTCTCTACCTCCGCCTCCACATCCGCATCCACCTCCGTCTTCCCCTATGCATTCGCCTCTGCCTCTTCCCCTTTCTCCGTCGCCTCCACCTCTGCTTCATCGTCCTCCTCATCCTCACCCTCATCCTCATCCTCATTATCATCCTCATCCTCATCATCCACATCCTCATCCTCATCCTCATCCTCATTATCATCCTCATCCTCATCATCCACATCCTCATCCTCATCCTCATCCTCATGCCCATCCCCATCCCCATCCCCATCCCCATCCCCATCCCCATCCCCATCCCCATCCCCATCCCCATCCCCATCCCCATCCCCATCCCCATCCCCATCCCCATCCCCATCCCCATCCCCATCCTCATCCCCATCCTCATCCTCATCATCCACCTCCGCCTCCGTCTTCGCTTTCACCTCTGCCTCCGCCTCCTCTCCTGTTCTTCCGCCTCCGCCATAGCCACCCCATCGCCACCACCACCGTCATTGTCGCCTCCACCACCACCACCGCCGCCGCCACCGCATATCCGTCCGCAACCGCCTGCACACCCACCGCCATTAGTATCACTCCCTCAGCCATCAGCGCCGACGTCTTCCCCGCCGCCGCAGCCGCCACCACCAACGCCGGCGCCGCTCGCATGTGGAGAGCCAGAGCTCCTCTCGAGTCGGCGACTGCGTTCCGTTTGTCACGGGCAGGCTGTTGAGAAAGCGCGGAGCAGGGTGGACATCGCGGGGGGACATTGTAAGAGAAGAGTTTCCTGGAATGTGTCAGGGAAGCGGCGAAGAAAAGTTGTTGCTTGCTCCTCACAATTTAAGATTTTCTCAAGAAGCAACGAAGGGGTACGAGGCATTGTAAACAATTACGTGTAAATATTGTGATAGTACTCGCATAGCTGTTAGAGTATGTAAATATGCAAGTATGAATTGACGTACGTATGTAAGAAATGCGAGACCATATTCGTGGAAAAGGTATTCGGTTATCATCTCTAATAAGTTTCGTTTTATTGTCGTTTCACCTAATGTTCTTTATAAAATTGTTGAGTGGATTGAGATGGCCTCTTAGTTACCTCTGAGGATTTTACGTGAGGATGTTTCCTGAAATGTGTCAGTATTTTCTCCCCATAGTACGTCGCGGATGATCGTATCATCCTTGTTGGTGTTAAATAAGCAATAAAATGTTTAATAATAATTTGTGCTATTACACGCTTAAACACTAAGCATTTATGATTATCGTTTTATCAGTGGGCACCTCAGTTAAACAATGACAAAAAATGAACGAAAGATAATGGTGTCCCAGAATTCAATTAATAGATTAACCCATAATTTTTTTTTACTTCATACGTAAATTCAACTATATAGCATTATTACCATTCAAATGTATACATAATTATTATATGGCTTTAATTTAAAGGAAAAACTAAATTACTTATCAAAAGTTTTACTTCATTGAATTATGGGTAACAGAAGAAAAAAATTTTCAGAAAATTTGATAAACGTGAAAGCATTGAAATTCGTGAACAATATTTCTACACAAAAATTTTCTTAATTCAATTTACAAATTGTTGTTCGATATACTTTATATTTTATCTTGCCGGTGCATTAATTCTAGCGAAACCAAAGTAACTCAATATTACTTACAGATTAAGGAAATCTTGCTTCGCATCCTGTAAATTGAAAGCCACTTCCGCGCGCGCTCCGCGCCATCTGCAGCGCCATCCCTTAGGAAATCCAATTGGCGCATTCCTGGCGCGGCGCCGGGCGATAATGAAGCGGAGGCGCACGCGGAGTGAGTGCGCTCGCTGCGTTATTTATGGCGCGTCGCGGTCTCCGCCGTAATGCTCCTGCATATGCAGGCGCCGCGGTCTCCGTACCGCTCTCCGCCGCGCACACGACGCCGCGTCAGACTCCGCCCGCGTCGCCTCCGCTCCTATCGCCTCCGCCCGCAACGTCTCGGCCCGCGTCGCTTCCGCTCGCGCCATCCTCCGCCGCGTCGCCACCACCGCGTCACGACTCCGCTCGTATCGCCTCCACTCGGCCATCGCTTCGCTCGTTTCGCCCCCTGCGTCGCTTCCGCTCGTATCATCCTCAGCCCGCGTCATCCTCTGCGCGTGTCGCCTCTGCCTGCGCGCCGCCTCCGCGCGTTTGCCTCCACTGCGTCACCTCCACTCGTATCGCCTCCCCGCCTGCGTCGCTTCCGCTCGTATCGTCCTACGCCCGCGTCATCCTCCGCCCGTATCGCCTCCGCCTGCGCCGCCTCCGCCTGCGTCGCCTCCACTCGCGTCGCCACCTCGTATCGCCTCCGCCCGCCTCGCCTCCACTCGTCGCCTCCACTCGCGTCGCCTCCATATTATCGCCTCCGCTGCGTCGCTTCGCTCGTATCGTCCTACGCCCGCGTCATCCACTCCGCCCGTATCGCCTCCGCCTGCACCGCCTCCGCTATGCGCGTCGCCTCTCGCGTCGCACCCCTCGTATCGCCTCCGCCCGCCTCGCCTCCACTCGCGTCGCCTCCACTCGCGTCGCCTCCACTCATATCGCCTCCGCCTGCGTCACTTCCGCTCGTATCGTCCTACGCCCGCGTCATCCTCCGCCCGTATCGCCTCCGCCTGCGCCGCGCCCGCCTGCGTCGCCTCCACTCGCGTCGCCACCCTCGTATCGCCTCCGCCCGCCTCGCCTCCACTCCGCGTCGCCTCCACTCGCGTCGCCTCCACTCATATCGCCTCCGCCTGCGTCGCGCCGCTCGTATAGATCTGGCGCGTGTCCTCCGCCCGTATCGCCTCCGCCTGCTTGCCCTCGCCTGCGTCGCCTCCTCGCGTCATACCTGTATCGCCTCCGCCCGCCTCGCCTCCACTCGCGTCGCCTCCACTCGCGTCGCTGCCTCCACTCTATCGCCTCCGCTGCGTACGCTTCGCTCGGCCATCGTCCTACGCCCGCGTGTCCTTCGTCCGTAACGCCTCCGCCTGCGCCGCCTCCACCCGCCCGTCGCCACCACTCGCGTCGCCACCCTCGTATCGCCTCCGCCTGCGTCGCTTCCGCTCATGATCCTCCGCCGCGTCATCCACCGCCTGCGCCGCCTCCGCCCGCGTCGCCTCCACTCGCGTCGCCACCACTCGTATCGCCTCCGCCTGCGTCGCTTCCGCTCATATGATCCTCCGTCCGCGTCATCCTCCGCCTGCGCCGCCTCCACCCACGTCGCCTCCACTCGCGTCGCCACCACTCCGTATCGCCTCCGCGTGCGTCGCTTCCGCTCATATGATACTCCGCCCGCGTCATCCTCCGCCTGCGCCGCCTCCGCCCGCGTCCTCCGCCCGCGTCGCCTCCACTCGCGTCGCCACCACTCGTATCGCCTCCGCCTGCGTCGCTTCCGCTCATATGATCCTCCGCCCGCGTCATCCTCCGCCTGCGCAGCCTACACCCGCGTCGCCTCCACTCGCGTTGCCTCTGCTCCGTATCGCCTCCGCCTGCGTCGCTCCACTCGTATCATCCTCCGCCCATGCGCCTCCTCTGCCTCGTGTCGCATCCGCCTGCTCCGCCTCCGCCCGCGTCGCCTCCACTCGCGTTAACTCCGCCTGCGTCGCTTCCGCTCGTGTCATCCTCCGCCCGCGTCATCCTCCGCCCGTATCGCCTCCGCCTGCGCCGCCTCCGACCGCGTCGCCTCCACTCGCGTTGCGACCATCGTATCGCTCCGCCTGCGTCGCTTCCGCTCATATGATCCTCCGCCCGCGTCATCCTCCGCCTGCTCCGCCCGCGTCGCCACCACTCCGCGTTGCGCTCTGCTCGTTATCGCCTCCGCCTGCGTCACCTCCGCTCCTGTCGTCCTCCACCCTCGTCATCCTCCGCCCGCGTCATCCTCCGCCCGTATCGCCTCCACCCGCGTCGCCTCCACTCGCGTCGCCTTCACTCATATCGCCTCCGCCTGCGTCGCTTCCGCTCATATGATCCTCCGCCCGCGTCATCCACCGCCTGCGCCGCCTCCGCCCGCGTCGCCTCCACTCGCGTCGCCACCATTCGTATCGCCTCCGCCTGCGTCGCTTCCGCTCATATGATCCTCCGCCCGCGTCATCCTCCGGCTGTGTCGCCTCCACCCGCGTCGCCAAAATTCGTATCGCCTCCGCCTGCGTCACCTCCGCTCGTGTCGTCCTCCACCCTCGTCATCCTCCGCCCGCGTTATCCTCCGCCCGTATCGCCTCCACCCGCGTCGCCTCCACTCGCGTCGCCTCCACTCATATCGCCTCCGCCTGCGTCGCTTCCGCTCATATGATCCTCCGCCCGCGTCATCCACCGCCTGCGCCGCCTCCGCCCGCGTCGCCTCCACTCGCGTCGCCACCACTCGTATCGCCTCCACCTGCGTCGCTTCCGCTCATATGATCCTCCGCATCCCGCACGTCATCCTCCGGCCGTGTCGCCTCCACCCGCGTCGCCAAAATTCGTATCGCCTCCGCCTGCGTCACCTCCGCTCGTGTCGTCCTCCACCCTCGTCGTCCTCCGCCCGCGTCATCCTCCGCCCGTATCGCCTCCGCCCGCGTCGCCTCCACTCGCGTCGCCACCACTCGTATCGCGTCCGCCTGCGTCGCTTCCGCTCATATGATCCTCCGCCCGCGTCATCCACCGCCTGCGCCGCCTCCGCCCGCGTCGCCTCCACTCGCGTCGCCTCCACTCATATCGCCTCCGCCTGCGTCGCTTCCGCTCGTATCGTCCTACGCCCGCGTCATCCTCCACCCGTATCGCCTCCACCTGCGCCGCCTCCGCCCGCGTCGTCTCCACTCGCGTCGCCACCACTCGTATCGCCTCCGCCAGCGTCGCTTCCGCTCATATGATCCTCCGCCCGCGTCATCCACCGCCTGCGCCGCCTCCGCCCGCGTCGTCTCCACTCGCGTCGCCACCACTCGTATCGCCTCCGCCTGCGTCGCTTCCGGTCATATGATCCTCCGCCCGCGTCATCCACCAACTGCGCCGCCTCCGCCCGCGTCGCCTCCACTCGCGTCGCCACCACTCGTATCGCCTCCGCCTAGTCATTTCGCTCATATGATCCTCCGCCCGCGTCATCCTCTGGCCGTGTCGCCTCCACCCGCGTCGCCACCATTCGTATCTCCTCCGCCTGCGTCACCTCCGCTCGTGTCGTTCTCCACCCTCGTCATCCTCCGCCCGCGTCATCCTCCGCCCGTATCGCCTCCGCCTGCGTCGCCTCCGCTCGTGTCGTCCTCTACCCTCGTCATCCTCCGCCCGCGTCATCCTCCGCCCGTATCGCCTCCGCCCGCGTCGCCTCCACTCGCGTCGCCACCACTCGTATTGCCTCCGCCTGCGTCGCTTCCGCTCAAATGATCCTCCGCCCGCGTCATCCACCGCCTGCGCCGCCTCCGCCCGCGTCGCCTCCACTCGCGTCGCCACCACTCGTATCGCCTCCGCCTGCGTCGCTTCCGCTCATAGCGGGTCTCGCCCGCGTCATCCTCCCAGAGCCGTGTCGCCTCCACCCGCGTCGCCAAAATTCGTATCGCCTCCGCCTGCGTCACCTCCGCTCGTGTCGTCCTCCACCCTCGTCGTCCTCCGCCCGCGTCATCCTCCGCCCGTATCGCCTCCGCCCGCGTCGCCTCCACTCGCGTCGCCACCACTCGTATCGCGTCCGCCTGCGTCGCTTCCGCTCATATGATCCTCCGCCCGCGTCATCCACCACCTGCGCCGCCTCCGCCCGCGTCGCCTCCACTCGCGTCGCCACCACTCGTATCGCCTCCGCCTGCGTCGCTTCCGCTCATATGATCCTCCGACCGCGTCATCCTCCGGCCGTGTCGCCTCCACCCGCGTCGCCTCCGCCCGCGTCGCCTCCACTCGCGTCGCCTCCACTCATATCGCCTCCGCCTGCGTCGCTTCCGCTCGTATCATCCTACGCCCGCGTCATCCTCCGCCAGTATCGCCTCCGCCTGCGCCGCCTCCGCTCGCGTCGCCTCCACTCGCGTCGCCATCACTCGTATCGCCTCCGCCTGCGTCGCTTCCGTTTGTATCATCCTACGCCCGCGTCATCCTCCGCCCGTAATGCCTCCGCCTGCGCCGCCTCCACCCGCGTCACCTCCACTCGCGTCGGCACCACTCGTATCGCCTCCGCCTGCGTCGCTTCCGCTCATATGATCCTCCGCCCGCGTCATCCTCCGCCTGCGCAGCCTCCGCTCGCGTCGCCTCCACTCGCGTCAACTCCGCCTGCGTCGCTTACGCTCGTGTCATCCTCCGCCCGCGTCATCCTCCGGCCGTGTCGCCTCCACCCGCGTCGCCACCATTCGTATCGCCTCCGCCTGCGTCACCTCCGCTCGTGTCGTCCTCCACCCTCGTCATTCTCCGCCCGCATCTTGTCCACCCTCGACGCCTCGGCCGCCATTGCCTTCGCCTGTGTCGCCTCCGACTAAATGAGTGTCGCAAATTTACCTCCCTTGTACAAGCAGCGCGTCGCGGACTCCGAGGCTATCTCGATGGCCAATGGATAGGAGGGGTAAATATAGGACTAAGAAGAAGGAAAGATGGCGCGCGGTCCGTGGCCCGTTGGTTAGGGTACTGCTACGGCATTCGCCTGTCTGTTGATCGGAGAAACCATGGAAAACTACCGATCAGAGCAGCCGACCGCTAGAATTCGCCTCTAGACAGCGGCTGAATTCGTCCTAGCTGAAAATCTAGTGTCAAAAATCCTGCTGCTGACGGGACTCGAACCTAGCACCTCTCGGGCAGAGGCGCTGCAGTGACATCAGCTGATGCACGGAGCTTCCTCTCCCAGTTTGACTGTCGAGGTGACGACTCTTCTTCCCTTCAGCTTTCATTTTTGTCTCTATTGCTACTACAATTGAAATGCGAGTAGACTATATTTCAAATTTAACTCAACGCTCCGCCTCTATTAATCTCTTGTTACCTCTATTTAACATTTGTTTTCCCTTCGCCATCCTTTCTCCATTTTCCCCACTTACATCCTTGACACTTCTCCATTTTCCCCACTTGCACCCATCCTTGCTACTTCCCCATTTTCCCCACTTCTTCACATCCTTGCCACTTCCCCATTTTCCCCACTTGCTCACATCCTTGCCCCTTCCCCATTTTCTCCACTTGCTCACATCCTCGCCACTTCCCAATTTAACCCACTTACATCCTTGCCACTTCTCCATTTTCTCCACTTGCACCCATCCTTGCTACTTCCCCATTTTCCCCACTTCTTCACATCCTTGCCAGTTCCCCATTTTCCCCACTTGCACACATCCTTGCCACTTTCCCATTTCCCCCACTTGCACACATTCTTGCCACTCATTTTCCCCACATGCTCTCATTCCTACCAACTTCTTCCCAAATCTCTCGACGTCGTTGTCCTTCCTTCCCGCGCCGCCTCTTCGCTGACGCTGTGCAGTCGTGGGGCCGTTGCTCCCGCCTGCCGCTCGTCCCCGCCCGCGCGCGTCCCGCGCTGCTCAGCATTCCGTCTGCGGCGGCCGCGAAATGGCGTTTCCTCTCCAACCGTCTGGCCGAGAGGCAAGTTGGGCGGAGGTGAACTCGGCGCTCACTTCTTAATTCGGTTGCGGCCGCCCTTCGCGTATAAGCGCGCCCTGGGCTTTCCAGATACTCGCCTCCCCCCCCCCCACCATTATCGCCATGCGATGAAGAGGCCGCCGCGTCGCTGCCCTGGGTCCCGCCCTCGTGGCATCGTTGATTGATTGATTGATTTTCTCATGTTTCCGGGCTCGTTGACGGCTTTCGTCATTAGTCCTGTAAGTGTAGTGCAGTTTTTTCTCGAGAGATGGCGGTGATTTTCCCCCACTAGATGGCGAGATCCGGCGCCGACCTACCGTCGGCTAGTGGGGTTTCCCCCTAACCAGGACTCTCCCACCAGCGGGGCACCACCCCAGCTTGGACAGGCTCTAAGCTCCCGATAGGTCTCCCAGACAATGTGGTAGTGTAGTGCATGTTAGTGTGTGTGTGTGTGTGTGTGTGTGTGTGTGTGTGTGTGTGTGTGTGTGTGTGTGTGTGTGTAAGGGGAGAGTATAGGACAAGGAATAGGTTGGAAAGATTGCGCGCGGTCCGTGGCCAGTTTGGTAGGGTACTGCTCCGGCATTCGCCTGGAGTTGATCTGAGAAACCACAGAAAACTACTGATCTGAGCAGCCGGCCGCTAGAATTCTCCTCCAGTTCTAGCTGAAAAGCCAGTGTCTAAAATCCGCATGGCACCTTCGGTGTCGTTCACTCTATCCTTACGTAACCGCACACGTAACATTTGTGATGTCGTCCCGGGTGCCCGCGATCAGTAATGGTCGACTGATTGATGTTTTCGCACATATCAACTGATTTGATCTCGTTAGTGTAGTGACTGTTTTATGGCGGAATATGGAGGTGTTTCCACCCTTCTCTAAGGTGACGTACGGCGCTGATATTACGTCCGCTTGCTTCTCCTTCCATGCATATCTCCCAGCGAGACTCCGCTCCCAGTCGCCGGAGCCGGAGCTAGTCGATACAAGCTCTAAGCTCCCGCCTGATCTTTGGATATGTATGATGGTATAGTGCATATGAGTTTGTGTGTGTGAATGTGTGTGCGCGCGTGTGTGTGTGTGTAAGGGAAGAGGATTGGAAAAAGAAGGCAAGATTGCGCGCGGCCCGAGGCCCGTTTGTTGGGGGTACTGCTTTGGTATTCGCCGAGCCTTGAACGGAGAAATCACAAAAAACTACCGACCAGGGCGACCGGACAGCCAAAATTCTCTTTCAGACAGAGGCTGAATTGTACCCAACTATTAAGCTAGTGCCGAAAATATTCCGTCATTGTCGTAACTAGTAGAATCCAAGAAATCTGTCAACAGACACGCAGTAGAGACATTGACAGGCTCTGAGGTAACAGTTGGTCTGGCTAGGACATCGCTAAACCGGTAACATGATTACAATCTCGGTCCGAACAGCTGCGGATTGACCCCGGTTTAGCATAGAGTTTTGACCCCATGTCGTGACGTGGAGGGCATTCCCATCCACCATGCGCATTAAGCATCATGCCTTGCCAAACATATTATCTCAATTGGCCTTACCTTTCGGAGTAGGAGCATGATCTATACGGAGTGGTTTTTCTATGATTCTTCATATTTTTGTCCATTGCTTTAGTTCATAGTGAAAGTTCTTGACATTTCTTTAGAATATGATGCTGTGTATATTAATATTTTAATGCATATTTGGCCAATTATTCCTATTGGTGAATATTCGTGTAATTGTAGGGGTATATTTTTCATACTTCGTTAAGATAGAGACATATATGCAACGTTTAATCGTTTTATATAATCTACTTATTTGTGAACGTTTATTGATTTGGCAGAACGTGTCCCATTTTTCGTTTTTTTTCTATAGATGAAAAAATACGTGTGCAAATTTAGGATATTTCTTGATATAATATTTTTTAAACTAGGCAGAAGATATATGTATAGATATGCATACAATGTATGTCTACATAGATGTATAGACAAAACATACAATGTACTTCACAAAGGTGGGCATTTAGTTCTATTATTTCTCCCAAGAAATGTATGAAAAATATGGTAGATTATATTATGTTTGCATAAAAAATACAATTTTAATTCCAAGCATGCTTATTCTCAATTTTATCAAGAAAAGCTTATAGATAAAATTAAATATATTTAATTTTAATTACATATTAAAGTGCGTATTTCAGAATTTTTAGGTCATAAAAGCACATTTTAAGAGCATATTTCAAGATTTTTTAGGGCGCAAAAATCATCTCCCCGGGGATCTATAATAAATATACTTGTTTCATATGGATAGAGCCATTCTTTTTGCATATATCCCAGCCGGCGACAGTGTAAGATCGGTCTCGTCTGAAAGCGCTCACTACGGTCACGTTGGACACAATGGTGCTACTTATGTGCACCATTGTGGTTCCATGGTGGTGCATTGTGGCACCATGGTGTCTTCTATTCCGCTTATACCGGACCAAACTTACAAGATTTTGCGGGGTAATCTTGTAACAACTACTCTAGCCAAAGACACTGAATATAAGCACCAGGGATGATGGAAAGAAGGAATTTGATAGATTCTCTGGTGGACACATCTGGAAGATACGTCGCCGAGGGTGCGTTCGTAAATCGGTCATGATAAATATATCCCAAAAGCAACAGAAGTAGCATTATCTCTACTAGAACCTCAAGAAGCGAACTGTGGTGAGAGGTCAAACCAACTACCTTCGACATCTCAGAACCAGAGTTCACATACCGGTTGATCCAAGTGTATTTTATGGACAAAGTCGGTTCACGGAAGGTTTTCTTGGAGTTCTCACATTTAAGTCCTCTATTTAAGCGGTGGGTTCCGAAAACTTTCATCTTGGTAAGGCCCGAGAGCAATTATACATTGGTATTGCTAGTAGGAACAAAAGTATCAATTCTTGAAGTTTTGATCAAGTCTTTTAGTCTATCAGCTTTCTCAGTAATCCGCACATCTCGACACACCAACAATCTCCAAATACGCAAATTTCCAAGCCATTTCACTTAGTTCTCCTTCTCTCGATTACCATTCTACTCATGTTGGAATGACACCCTCTTTCTTCTCGGCTGTTGGAGGAGGCTTGTAGACCTGCGTCTGTCATTTGGTAGATATTTCTACCCAAGCAACTGCAGACGCGACTCCGACTCAACCACAGATGACCAATTTGGGGGAGAGTGTCTTTGCAGAAGTGGTAAGAGGGTTTATATGGTGATATATGATGTTGGATCTATATCATTGTCACTAGACAATACTTATGTTATATGCGGGATTCAAGCATTCATCCTCAGTAAAACTCGTAATTAGGTGCATCTGTCCCAACCCGCTAGCCATCAGGTAGGCAAAGAATGGAATAAGAGGGTTGAAAGGTAATACAAGGTCATTTTCAGGTCCTCATTATACCACAACATACAAACAGCCATTACCGAAGCCGCGCCATTTCGAGTCGTGAACAACAAGTCGTGCCCACTTTATTTAGTTCGGACCGGTAGCGGTAGCTCAGTGCATCAACTGATGTCTCTGCAGCGCCTCTAACCGGGAGGTCCTAGGTTCGAGTCCTGACGGCGGCAGGATTTTCGACACTTGCTCTTCAGCTAGGTCGAATTCAGCTACTGTCTGGAGGAGAATTCTAGCGGCCGGCTGCTCTGATTGGTAGTTTTCCGTGGTTTCTCCGATCAACACCAGGCGAATGCCGGAGCAGTACCCTAACAAACGGGCCACGGACCGCGCGCGATCTGTCCTTCCTCTTCCTTGTCCTATCCTCTCCCCTTACACACACACACTTACACTAACATGCACTACACTACCACATATTCCGGGTGACCGGTCGGGAAGTTAGAGCTTGTCCCGACTGGGGCGGTGCCCCGCTGGTGGGAGAGTCCTAGTTAGGGGGAAGCCCCACTAGCCGACGGTAGGTCGGCGCCGGATCTCGCCATCCAGCGAGGGAAGATCACCGCCATCTCCCGAGAAAAAAACATGCACTACACTAACGGGACTAATGACCAAAGTAGTTGACGCGCGCGGAAACACGAAAAAATCAATCAATTTATTTAGTTCGGCAATGTCCGGCCCACAAATTATTTTTAGTAAGTGAACATGAGAAATTCAATCCTTCTGAAAACGATTGCCTCATAAACAAACCGTGGTTTGTGATTTTTAATTTACTGGCCAGATTTCTGAAGATCATAATTCATGATAATTCTTAATACACACGTATAATACGTACGGACTCCGAATATCAGACATTCTCTTGGAACTTCTGCCTTATCAGCGATTCAACTACACAATTAAAGAAAAAGTAACACCGTAAGGCTGCAGTGCAGAAGACTTATGAGTAATGAGTGCCACGTCAAATTTTTCTGAGTACTCATTTAGTATTGTAGGATATTAAAGTGTAATGTAGACATAGAAATAACGTAGATATATAATGAATATGCCTGATACTGACTTTACCAGCCGACTTTGATAATATTTTGTCGACAATTGATGTGAATTTCAAGTAGTTGAGAAGATTTTCTTTGCGACCAACTAGCAGTAGTCATTTTTTAAAAACTGTTTTCAATACTTTTTTTTTATTCAACAACTATGACATTAATGTACCGTACTTGAAATATTCTGCAGATAATTGAAGTCAATAAAAATATTCAACAAATTCTACATTTCCTAACATTAATGTAAAAAGAAATCATTGAATTATAATCTTAAAAATTCTTCTTTAATCAAATTCAACATGTTTTCACTTTAGTACTTCAAAAACGTTGAATCTATTATTCAATTCTCCATAAATGAGTATATTTTTGCATTCCCCTCCAACGACATTAAAAGTCAGATATTTCAATTCAATTTTGACTGTTATATACTGAGATTATCGCGTAAAATGATTTGGAGCTCTTTGTTTAAAGCAATAGAAAAATGAAACGAAATGTGTGTATTTGTAATACCAAGAATACAATAATGAATATTCAATTCAACGTGAAAATAAGTTATATTACGATGCACTGCATCCATATTTCACAGAACCCTCTGACGCATGTCGATTAATATGAAAATGTGGTTTATCATTATATTTTCCCACTTAATGCGTTGTCTGGTCCGTTATGCAGACTTTTCCACTCTTTCAATTTGCATTTTAGTACATTTACATTCCTCTGAAATACAGCCAGTTCTGTGTTGCACGACAGCATTAAATCGCATGCTGTTTCGCCGCGTGTACTTGCATCTCGTTGCATGCAGGAAACACCTCGTGCTGAACTCAACGTATATGAAAATGTAATGAGCGTTTGAAAGCAAAATGAGAATGAAGTAGAAACAGTTTGGTGTGATGTGTGTTCTTTGCACTGTTGTGTCAACGAAACATTCTTTAAATGACAGTTGTAGAACCTTATAATCTTATTAAATTAATTAATCTTATTAAATAATAGTTTTATCAAGCATATAATAATAGTAATAATTATAGTTTCATCAGACAGTACTTTGAAATGCTTCTATTCCATACAGAGCTTTCGTTACTCATTCAGTTTTAAAAAAGTGTTTTTTCGCGTTTCCATTCATTTTACTAGAATGCCTCATTTAATATTAGAAAATTTTAAATTAGGCAGGAATAACCGTAATAAAAGTATCTACATAACAAACTAAGACTAAGTAGTACATAAAGTAAATACACCGTGAATTTACAAAGTAATACATAAAATAAATATCGACATAAAGTAAAGAGTAACAAAAATTAGGATTAGAGTTTACAAATTTATCTTAAGAATAATATTTAAGATATTTAAAAACGTATGGACATTTATACGAATATTTCTAATCTTTCCTGTACTACAATATACGCATACACAGGCTCTACACCAAATTAATTTCATTAAACGGAAAATTATGTACATATTCCAGAACTTTTTTCGGATTGTGACTATCTCTTGTGTGTTTCTGTGATTGATTAAGTATTGACCTCTGTTTTTCACCTCACCCGACTTCAGTATTTGTCAATACAAAATTATCCAATACTCATTTTTTAAATGTAATTTTTTTGTATATTGACAAAAAATACAAAAAACATGAAAAAATACGAAATATAAATCTCATTAATATAAATATCATATAATAAGTACAATAAGAAATTAAAAAGGTCGTTTATAATATAACATATAATGGACAATATAGTGTTATTATAAAATACGCATATTATAAATAATGCATTTTATAAAAATTCAGAAGAACGCAGAGAGCAAAAATCGTTGTGAAACAGAGCACCTTAGACTTGCATTTGCTTTCTGATCCAGGGTTTCCCATGTACCATAACCACAAACAAGAGATCGAACAGCCAAATCGAGATCGGAATTGGAGATCACGTCACAATCCCGCTCCTGCAAGGCGTCCGGCGGCGACGCCAGGGGCTGCCTGCATAGCCGATGCCCGCGTGCAGTTTCTCCTGCTTTTCTGAGGCGCCTTTCCGCACCTTGCAGGCCAAACGTGCGGGAGAGAGGGAGACATAGGAACTGAGGAAATGGAGAAAGGAAGGGGTGGAGCGGTCGTGAAGTCCGGTCACATCCCGAAGCCTATTGAACGGCTCCGTGTACATGGAACTCACTCACAGACAGCTCCGTCCATATTTGAGGTGCTGATAACCTCTGTGGCTATTGGCATTTTTCTGGTCATTGCCTCACCAATGTCATTAAGATGGCAGCCTCCACATTCACATTTGACTAGGTTCGAGTCCTGACGGCGGCAGGATTTGTGACACTAACTTTTCAGCTAGG
Organism: Teleogryllus occipitalis; assembly: GCA_011170035.1. Taxonomy (NCBI): domain Eukaryota; kingdom Metazoa; phylum Arthropoda; class Insecta; order Orthoptera; family Gryllidae; genus Teleogryllus; species Teleogryllus occipitalis. The sequence continues at coordinate 41,270 of BLKR01001600.1, read as the reverse complement.
TCGAATTCAGTCGCTGTCTGAGTGAGAATTCTAGCGACCGGCTGCTCTGATCGGAAGTTTTCCGTGGTTTCTCCGATCAACCACCAGGCGAATGCCGGAGCAGTACCCTACCAAACGGGCCACGGACCGCGCGCGATCTGTCCTTCCTCTTCCTTGTCCTATCCTCTCCCCTTACACACATGCACTACACTACCACATATTCCGGGAGACCGGTCGGGAGCTTAGAGCTTGTGCAGGCTGGGGCGGTGGCCCGCTGGTGGGAGAGTCCGGGTTAGGAGGAAACCCCACTAGCCGACGCCGGATCTCGCCATCCAGCGGGGGAAGATCACCCCCATCTCCCGAGGAAAAACATGCACTGCACTAACGGGAATAATTACCAAAGAAGATGACGCGCCCATATCCAATTATATAAAAATGAAATAGAATTTCTCCATAATGATTTATTTTAATATTATAGAGATACAGCAAAGTGCATTAAAGTACGAACTGGAAATATGAATATATTTATTTGTCCTTAAAAAGTATTTTCAATTGTTTGCTTCGTACATTTTTCATCAGTAATTTCTCTAGATCCTTCTCCCGAATTCGTACTCTCTTCATCGATTGCCGTCTGTCTCTAATAATAAGTACCGTAATGCAGTCTTCACGCCTTTCAATGTCTCTTGCACTGTTAGAACACCGTTCCTCTCTCTAAGGGCCCTTTTACACACGTAATAGCATACAAGATCGAATTAATTTCCAGGACTTATTTCCTACGTTTACCGTAGCCGAGTTTCAGGTTCACTATAACCGTTCACTATAATCTTCTTATGCTTATTTGTAATGTTAGTGAAGCGGGTCCAGTGAGTTAAGTTCACTTTTACCGGGGCTTCACTATAACCGAATTCACAATAACCGGAGTCGACTGTACTTGAATATCAGTTCTGAGAAGACAGCGCTCGTAGAGTTGGTTGCGGCTAGCTCGCAGAGGGGCAAGAGAGGCGAAGTGGCCCCGGCGATACCCAGAACATTTTTCGGGCTACGATTCCCCGAATTCTACTTTTTAGGCAGTCTCGGGCACACAAATGTGATGGTTACGAACATAACCACCGTTATTACCATTAGAATCGCACCTTAACGCATGATTATTTTTCGTAAATCTTCCTTGTAAATTAGTAGGAACGACTGAATATAGAGGGGAATATAGTTACGAGTTTATAGTTGAAGTCTCGTAGATCGGATCAGGACGTCCTTAGTTCGGGAACTGACAGTGAAAGTATTTTCGATACTTTTTAAATTGGAGTCTCTTAGTCAACCAGAACCTCGATGAGAATATTTAGATGTTCACTGCTCTGATTAATCGTTTTCCTCCGATCCACTTTAGATGGATGCTGAAGGAATCTAAAAAAACAGACAATTGCTTCCATTTCCATTCCTAAGTCCGATATTCCGGTTCCAGATAATTAGTCCTACATTTTATCCCCAAATCCGACATGGCATGAAACGCGGAAAATATTTCATTTCAATGATTTCGTGATAAATGTCTGAACCTGGAAGCATACACTAATCCTTCACAGGTGACAAAATGTAGCCAATGTGAATGCTATTCTTAAATCTATAAATTAATAGCAAATTAACGTCTTAATAACATTCTATTATTTTAGTATTTTTCGACTTACATAGTCCTAAAGTAAAATGAATATGTTTGCTATCTTCGTTTGGTTTGATTTCATAGGAATATTTCCCTTTCTTCATTAACCAATGCAAAAGCTCGCGTATGAATCTTTGTAGATATTGGCGTCATTTCCACTTTTACTTCTCTATTTTCTTGTCTTCCCCCAGTCATTAAGCTACCTTTAACTGTCTCACACGTGTCCTTCATTTTCAACCCAGCTTCTGACTTTCACGGCCACCTGCTCTCCCCTACGATCTCGTCCACGCGCCCCTCCCCCTTCTTTCCCCTCCCCACCCCATCGTCGCCATTCGCCATCCGAGTCACGTGGACTGCCGCTGCGGGGAACCCCCTGCAATTCCGCGATGGAAAACTGTAATTCTCTTCCCCTGCTCGCCGCTCCGTTGCCACCTCGGCACCCGGGCCCTGCAGTCACTTGGTGCTAAGCGCCGCTCTTCAGCGCTTAAGCCTACCCTTGGTGGAAGACGACTGCAGGTAGTGACCGCGAATGAAGTCGGTCGCTGACTCCGGCACGGCGCAGAGCGGATAGGCGCCTGTTTCTCAAGTTTTGTTCATAATCTGAGGAACAACCCCAGCAAAAACAAGGCCCCTTGTTGCACATCCACAACCCGAAAAAATGTACAACTCAATAAGAAGTGTATTCATTGATTGGATTGAAAAAGAATAATTAAGAAATGACTTTAAGGGAGTGAAGAAACTTTGTGAATTCTGGAGCATTTCGAGCAGAAAATGTTTTATTGCATCTCCTTGAAAACGAATTATCCTTCAATTACCATCAAATTGTTGCACTTCAAAAGCATGGTGCCTATTTTGAAAAATGTACTCATTGTGAATTTTACAATGTACTTACAGTCAATAATAAACACGGAATCCAGATACTAATTGACTTACTATCACACATCAGTTAACAATCTGTAAGTAATGTTTATTATTCGATGGGCTTGAAAGTGAAGGAGTATTTCAAGTACGACATTCTTGAGAGTATCTAATAGAGCATATCCTTCATAGAGAACACGTGACATTATTTCCCGGAATTTGCGAAGTGCACATAGACTCCCGCAGGAATCCATATCTCGCTATCCAACTGGGAAGATCTTCGCTATCTCCCACAAAATGTCACTACACTTACGGGACCAATTACCTCAACCGTTGACGCGCACAAAATCACTAATCAATCAGTCGGTGCGTTGGAAGGTGTAAGAGCATTTCGAAGTACAACATTCCACAAAGCATCTAAAAGAGAATCCTCCAAACAGCACTGAGCGGTAGCTCAGTGCATCAACTGATGTCACTGCAGCGCCTCTGACCGGGAGGTCGTAGGTTCGAGTCCTGACGGCGGCAGGATTTTCGACACTAGCTTTTCAGCTAGGTTGAATTCAGTCGCTGTCTGGAGGAGAATTCTAGCGGCCGGCTGCTCTGATCGGTAGTTTTCCGTGGTTTCTCCGATCAACACCAGGCGAATGCCGGAGCAGTACCCTAACAAACGGGCCACGGACCACGCGCGATCTGTCCTTCCTCTTCCTTGTCTTACCTCTCCCCTTACACACACACTGACACTAACATGCAGTACACTACCACATATCCCGGGTGACCGGTCGGGGGCTTAGAGCTTGTCCCGGCTGGGGCGCTGCCCCGCTGGTGGGAGAGTCCTGGTTAGGGGGAAACCCCACTAGCCGACGGTAGGTCGGCGCCAGATCTCACCATCCAGTGGGGGAAGATCACCGCCATCTCCTGAGGGGAAAACATGCACTACACTAACGGGACTAATGACCAAAGCAGTTGACGCGCCCGGGAACACGAAAAAATCAATCCAAAGAGCACACGTGACATTGTGGCCATTCGACTTTTCTCGGAAGCGGCGAAGTCCGCTTGGGCTCCCGCGGGTAAGCGCGGAGTCACGGCAGCGCCCGCCCGGCGCATCCATCACGAGGCGCCTTGCCGCCTTCCCGGCGCCCAGGGATCGAAGGCGATCGGCGGCGAGGGCGGCGCGACGGGTCGTTACGGCGCTTGTTCGCCCCTAAACGGAGCTCTGCTTCTGATCCTTGCCCCCCTCCCGCCGCCCACCGCCCGCCGCCCGCCGCCCGCCGCCCGCCGCCCGCCGCCCGCCGCCCGCCGCCCGCCGCCCGCCGCCCGCCGCCCGCCGCCCGCCGCCCGCCGCCCCCGCGTCCCCCTGCCCGCCGCCCGCCCAGCTCGGTTGTCACTCACTCTCAGCGGTCGCTTGCCCAGAACCCAGGATTGTTCTGTTCCCCGCCCAGGATGGCATGTTCCGTTCTCTTTCGTTTCGCCTTGTCGCGTGGTTCGTCTCGTCCCTTACTTTACGACCCAATTCCGTCTTGTTCTCATTCCTTTCCATTCTCATCATTTCTCGTCATATAAAAAATCTCAGTAGAGCGGGTTGTTCTGTTCCCCGCCCAGGATGGCATGTTCCGTTCTCGTTCGTTTCGCCTTGTCGCGTGGTTTGACTCGTCCCTTATCTTACGACCGAGTTCCGTCTTGTTCACTTCCTTTCCATTCTCATCATTTCTCGTCATATAAAAATTCTCAGTAGTGACGATTGTTCTGTTCCCCGACCAGGATAGCATGTTCCGTTCTCTTTCTTTTCGCCATGTCGCGTGCTTCGACTCGTCCCTCACCTTACGAGCGACTTCCGTCTCGTTCTATTCCTTTCCATTCTCATCATTCTTGTCATATAAAAATTCTCAGTTGTATCGTATTATTCTCTACCCCAAAACACCAAAACAATATATACATCCATTAATTTCGTCCTAAACATTGGATGCCATTACCCTGCTCTTTACTAGCTCGTCTTGATAAATAATAGATGACCACATCAACAAATTTCTTTGCCGTGGGTGCGCAGAATTGGCCTGTACAGGAACCGTGAATAATACTACTATTGTTCTAGGGAAACTAATTCTCATAATTTGTTGGGAACATGTTATCATTAATTAAACACAAAATTTAATTCTGTTTTCAAAGCTGATTAATAACAACTGAATTTATTTCTTCATAATTGAAATTTTCAAATGGCTACCTTAGCCAGAGAATAACACAAATAAAATATAATACTCCTGAAAATTAAACAACACTGCTAAAACTTATACTAAGAATATATTTAAGTTATTTTTCCTATAATGATTACTCAGTGCACTTTCCAAAATTTACTGGAATTAATTACTCATTGGTTGGATTCTTTCAAATAACTATTAATTGTTGCAAACTAATAATAGTCAATTCACTGAAGTTATTTGGAATATTACTTCGAAACAACAAATCGTAATTTTACCTTAAAAATGTAGTAATCTTGACCTTGCCACAACATTAAGAATGTGAAAATTTTTTTGTCACTTCCCTAAGGGCGACAGATTCTGCAGTTCGGTATCACAGCACCATCAGCTAGCACCAATTTTTCTTCGTGACGACATGTCCAATTCCATTCGTTGCACTTTTACAATTATCTTGGCACTATTGTCCTCCGACAAAACTGTACAATTAAAAATTGTTACGCCTTCTACGCAACTTCATTTGTCTAAAAGAAAATTCTACCGTGTTTACATCGCGTCTCCATCCGAACCTCGAGACGTCTAATCATCGTCTGTCTGCTTCATCGACTTTTCGAAGCGCCTGTTTCAAAACAGTCGACGGTCCTGCCTTGCACTGTTACTTTTTTAAGTTCTATTCCCTTTCTATTGATTACACATAACTCCCCAATGTTTTCATAAATTTGCGAAATGTTTATATTTTTCTTATCTTCTTAATTTATACGCGGATTCCTTTTATTTTCCAAAATACTGTCTCTCGCCGCTCGTCATGTTGTAAACATGTGACGGCGCACTCCTCCCACGACACACCACGACACACAATTTGGAATTTTGCTCAAAAATAATTATATCCTGCCATTATTGCACCCCAACACTGTCCAACATCGTTTATTAACTTTTGTTCTAAATGTTCCACGCTTTCGTTCCTGCGTCTTCACCGAAGTACGAATAATATTTCCAAATTTCCGTCTTACCCCTTCCACCTTCACTTGTTTGCTTGTTTTAATTACTACTAAAAATGTTTATAATGTTTCTTTTTCTGGCGCATAGCGGGATCATTACAGTAGTTAGGATTGTTCTGTTACCCGGGCCTCCTTGTAGCTTCCGTTCTCTTCAGTTTCATTTGTCTCATAGTTCTTCCAGCTCCTTTCCTTACGACTCAGTTCTGTCTTTTTTTATTCGTTTCCCGTCTCGTCTTTTACAGCTATGTTTATTTTGTGCTTTGAATCTCCAATGTCCCATATTTATTGTTTATTTCGGCTTGAACATTTCTAAGTCCTAATATTTACATCTTAATATTTACATCACAATATTTGCATCTAATACTTAAATTCCCAACATGGCTACTCATTATCCCCTTTGTAAATGTAGCATTCTAGTCTTTTACTTTCGCCTCCCGGGTACCAATTCTTCGAAATTAGTCACTATTTTATTTTATTCTACTCAATAATTCCCTTAAGATATCCGAGTATGTCTCAAAATATACTAGTATAAATAAATAGATAAAATATTGCCATCTCCACCTCGTATCCCACTTTAAATTCACTTAACTTCATCTCCCTTCGGTAAACAGTAATGTATTCATTAACGGTACATTGCACTTTGTCCGCCATTTTGTCTGTATATAATATAGGAATAAGTGTTACATCTGAAAAGACAGAAGTGTTAAAAGTATTTCCATTGACCGATACACTTCAATAAAACTACGTTGGAATATCTTAAATTATTCAAAAATGAAATGTGCTATGTATTGTAAGTCAATCTATATAAAATAATTCATAAATACTAACTGTAAATTATTTCTGTTAAAGGTTGCACGACTGTATTTGGGAGGGAATAAAATTTTCAAACTTAATACAAAATATGTCGTTGAGAGAAGTTTCAGTGGTAAATTTTAGAACATAAATTGGGAAAATCTTAAAAGACAGAGAACTAAAGTAATTCTGTTACACAGTTCGCCAGATATTTTTATTGTTTCAGTTCTACTAGTTCTGTTGCAGTGAAGGGTTTCCTTCATATTATGAGAAAGGAACATAAATAAAAGAAAGAAACTGAATAGTAATTTTATTTCATTTAAGACAATGGGCATAAAAATTATATTTATGTTCCTTTAGCAGAAATAACTTATTTAATGCAGTAAACCAAATCAACTGTTCTCATGAAAACTGTTCACTTCATCTTTAGATTCGTTGTTGGTTTATGACGCAAAGAAGAATATACGACTTTCAGCAAAAAGCAGGCTGCAGTTGTACTTTTTGCGAACAAAACAGAATTGTAAGAGAATGAAGACATATGTGGTCTTTAGAATAACGACGAAATGTTTCTGTAGCATTATTGTTCTTTCTCTTTACGACTTCTCGTTCTCCCATTCTTTTGTTACAGAACTGTTTCTGCGTCATTATCATAAGTCAATAAGATAAACGATATATTTTTGCCGGTTTTATATACCAAACTGCGAAACTTTCAAAGAGCAGGGAGTCGTGAAGCAGATGATATAAAGCCGAGAACTTCCAAATGCAGGTCGCTGCGTGGGTTCCATGAGCAGATGCGTCCGGGGTGCGCTGCTTCTTCTTTCATTCGTTGTTGAATTAGGGCTATTTACTTTCCAGATTTCTAATTTTATTTTTAAAGTGTTTACTGCGATTGGACTTTGTCTGGTGACAGTCGTGGCCATAAAAGGAATAATTTATAAATCTACACAAAACAAAGTACCCCTGTGGCGTTGCTAGTGTTCGAGTCCCGACCAGTGGTGGCTCATTGGAGTAGGCAAGGTAGAACTGAGTACCTTGATGAATATCTAGTACTAGTCTAATGCATTTCATAGTAACAATAAATAAATAAATAAATAAATAAATAAATAAATAAATAAATAAATAAATAAATAAATAAATAAATAAATAAATAAATAAATAAATAAATAAATAAATAAATAAATAAACAAATAAACAAATAAACAAATAAACAAATAAACAAATAAACAAATAAACAAATAAACAAATAAACAAATAAACAAATAAATAAATAAATAAAAAATAAATAAATAAATAAATAAATAAATAAATAAATAAATAAATAAATAAATAAATAAATAAATAAATAAATAAATAAATAAATAAATAAATAAATAAATAAATAAATGACTTTGAATTTTAATTCTACGTAAGTATTATTCGACTGGAAATGTATAATGATCATTTCATTATCGTGATGCGAGCCATATTTCCATTTCAACCGTTTTCAAGCTGCCCGTGAGCCTGCTTGCTGTCTCGCCCATTCTCACAAAGTCATGTGCCCGCTTGCACGTCTCAGAGTAGGTAGGTCCGGGCGCTGCCTCGTCTTGCACCGTATTCTGAGAAAAGGTCCTGTAGTGAGTGTAGAACAGCAACATGCTGAAACCATATTTACATGCGCAATGTGCGTAAGCCATAGCATTCCCTTGCTGCGTACCCGCACGGAAAACTCCGATTTCCTTTCATCTGCAAGCTGCGTATCGCGTGTGTTTACTGTGGAGTGTAACTTAACAAGTGGATAAAGTGATTGTTATTTAAGAAGTATGTATATTTTCATTTTAAATTAGAATGCTGCGGATTATTAGTGTTAGGTACTTGATTTTTATGTGTAACTCTGGTTTTACGTTCATGTAATGACAGATACAGTATTATACACAGAACTACTATGTTCAGTTTTCTGGTCTTAACGGTGTACAAAAGAGACAAATTTTGAACAATGATCGATCTACTGCTATGTTAAGTATGGTTGTTCACCATGCTGACGAGAAAAATGCAAGAAAATGCAATCCTTTAGGGTATGATTCACACAAATGGCTAGCAGGTAATGAAGTTAATGTTAAACTTTATTGTTAACTATACCTTGTATTGCAAATTAAGGAGAGTGTTTGAATTAGAGATACATATTTTGGCATAAAACAGCTGTCCAAAACATGAAATACCAAAATATCACATATGTATATAAATCAGTGAACCTTAAACGCCTAAAAAAATTAATCCAATTTCTAACATATTGTTAGAGCAACACAAACATGCAACGCAATTTTGTAATATAAATATCTTGCAATAATGTCTGAGCATGCTTCATTGAAATAATGATTCATAATGTAATGATATCAAAGAAACAATTATTTTGAATAAATTGAATAAAGTTACAAAAAATGGATTGAGGTGGGGCAAGGCCTTCATTCCTTCTTCAAGGAATCCGCCGCTGTTAGCATCTGCTTTTCCTACCCTGAACATTTTCACGAGCCACCTGTGGTCCTGACGGTTGTCGAATTTTCGTCTCTAGCTGGGACGATTTTAACTACAGTCTGAAAAAGAACTGCAGCTGTTGGCTACTCAAATCGGTAGTTTTCTGGGCATTTTTATAAAAATACCAGTCGAATACCGTAGCAGTATCTTACCAAACAGGCCAAAAACTCCACATGATCCTTTTTTTCTCAACCTTGCCTCCACCTCTCCCCGTACTCATACTTAATACGGGGTGAGTCACGTAACTTTAGCACCACCTGCAGTTTTTGAACGGTTGAAGTTAATGCGATGCAGTTTTCACGGAAGTGCATGAGGGATTGGAGCTAATTAACACATGTATTCATTTCTATTTTATCATTTGTATTTTTTGAGATATTGGGAGGGAGAAAGCTGCGCGGTTTTTGCTTGAAGGAATGTTACATTTCAAATATTCGTTAAACACAAGTCGCAAAAAAAATGGAAATTACTCAAACATACTTGTCAGACATATGACAATATGTATATCATTTTCTTCTTCTCTTTACATTCGTCATGATAGACTAAAAATATGTATAGTTCCATTTGAAAAAAATCTAAGTTACTTCAATATTTCTTCAGCTACAGGTGATAAAATCTAAACGAATAGATATATCAGTTAGCATCATTGCCTCATGCACATTGGTGAAAACTGCATTGCAATAATTTGAACCGTTGAAAAATTACAGGAGGTGCTAAAGTTACGTGATTCACCCTGTATTTTCACTCACAAGCATTGCTACACATGTGGTGAACTCATGAAAAAATTCCCGAAGGAGAAAACTCTGCCAGGCGAAGTTTGGACGTTTCTCACGTTTGAGTTAAAGAAACACAACTACCTTCTTGGATGTAATAAGCATTACGCAAAGGGTGCAGACGAAAGTAATAGATGGCACTTCTGGAAACACTAAATAATCATAAACATTACCGTTCGCATCTATTTGTTTATTGTTTTGAAATTTAAGCCCTACGGAAAATATTTCAATGTGATTTTTACCATTGTTTAGAATGTTATCCAGAGGTTTTTTGTGTATATGTAGATATGGAATGGCTGGAGGGGTTATAGCGCCCCTGGTGAATGTAATCCTTAACTATTATGTTCAGTATTTCTAACACATTGATAGCTTTTCAATCTTATAAGTTTACCTTATATACCCTTTTGTTCCTCTTATGGCCCCATACCTTATATACCCTACATTCGCAATAGAAACCGCAATCGTAGCACTTTCTATTGAAAGACCGTCCAACATTTTCATTGGAAATGTATCATTACTTTGAAAAAACTTCAACGAAATAACTTCTTCCATTCACAAAGTTTGGAAATATACTCATTGAGGAATTTTATTCACAATAGTAACACAATTTTGCCCGTACGAAACTAACACATCTCGATGTATCCGTTTCCCACTAACACAATACACGTGGGTTTGCAGGGTATTTTCCCGCACAGGTACATCTCGAGGGGGGGGCGCACCACATCAGAGGGGACAAACTCTAATCTCTCGAACAGCCTCCCAATATGTCTGATAGTGTAGGGTATGTAAATACAAGTGTGTGTGTGTGTGTGTGTGTGTGTGTGTGTGTGTGTGTGTGTGTGTGTGTGTGTGTGTGTGTGGTTTGCTATGTATGTGAATGTGCAAGATGAGGGGGAAGAAAGTGCAGCAAGGGAAGATCGTGCACGGTCCGATGCTCGCTTTTTAGGGTACTGCTCCGGGCATTGATGGAAGAAAACCCAGACAACTACCGATCAGAACAGTCGGCCACTAGAATTCTACCCCAGACAGGGACTTAGTCCTACGTAGCTACTTCGATAAAAAAATCGGTCACTGCCGGGATACGAACACTATACCCTCCCGGTCAGGGTCGCTGCAGTGTCGACGTTGTCGTTGAATGAACACAGCCGGTGGAGTATTAGTAAGGGGTGGATTCTTATAACGTAAAATTTCGTCAAAAATGATCAATAAAATGCTCTTTAAACATTTTTAAAACTCCCTAAAAGAAAAGAAAAATTCCCTTAAAACCAAGAAAATGACGTACAAAATGTGAGCAAAACCAATTCGGATCAACAATTCAAGCTGTTGGATACGTTACTGATGTAATCGAGGCTTTTTCTATACGTAAAAGTCAACTCAGTTTTCAAACTTTCGGTTTGGACTGTTCTTCTCCAGGAAAGCTCTGTCTTCAGTTATCCCGAAATCGGCTGAAATGCGAATGGCGCTGACAGGCGTCAGAGGAACCTTAGATTACGTACTCACCATGGTTGACATTTCAACTTCTGAGGGAAGAAATCGAATAGGCTACCACAGGTATAGGTATCAGAAATTCTGTGGAGAACATTTGTTGCGTCTTGTAAACATTATTTGAAGCAACTATCATTAAAATAATATTAAAATTGATTAAATCAGCGAAAAATGAAATAAAAGTGAGGGGAAAATGTAAACAAATGACTTATATCGACGAGAAATACAAAAAGATACTTATAAAAATGGGTAATTTCCTTTTGTCATAACATAAAATAAATTTCTATACTGAACGGCATTTTAACGGAATACGAAGGAATTTGTTTTAGAACATGTTTAGAGAAATCCTTTTTTTACTTTCTTGCTACGGGAAAGAGAAAAAGTTATGTAGAGCTGCGCGATAAAACGGCGAATTTTCGGCAGAAAAACTCTTCTTACAGGGCCGTTCGGCCGAATTTCTCCAAAAATGATATTTCCCAATCGATATGGCCACTGCTGAAGTTCCTTGAATTTGAAATATATATTTTCATTTTGGGGGGTACTTTACATGAAGCCCCTGGAACACTTTCAAAATTAAAAAAAAAATGTCTCCATCGTTTTTATATCGTATTAAATAAACTTTGTTGTTGGATAGTGTGACGTTTAAGAGAATGGTGCAGGTTTTATTTTCGTTGAAAACCCCAATTTTTCACAAATTTCAAAAGTTGAACATTTTTTCGGAATCTTCAAAAATTTTAAAGATAAGAGATTATTTCCCTTAATGAAATATGTTTTTTCAAATATAGGTTTTGAAATAAGATCACATACAATATTTCAGTATTTTTGCGTAAATTTGGGTAAAAATACGTGCGAGAAAGTACGTGCTGTTGTAATACCAATGATTCTTTTTGCCACGCGCTTCAGCTACAGGCGCTCTCCGCCGAGTCCATTGCTGGAATGCCGACCCGCCCTACGGTCTCATCCGCTTAGACAACTACGAGGAATCGATGGCTCGCCCGCTCGCTCCTGCGCCTTGTTTCGCGGGGGCGGGGGAGGGCGAGGGCAAGGGCGCGGCCTCGGGGGCGAAGGGCAGGCTCAATCGCGTGGAAAGGGCGCGCGAGGGCGGGCAGAAGGCGCAGTCCCCGTCCGCCAGCGGCCCCGTCTGCCGCGAGGGAGGCAGCACACGGACGCTGCCATGGGGACATGTGTGCGGCTTAACTCCCTTACGTTGGTGGTTAGAACCAGAGAGGAAGCCATCTGAGGAGTCTTGGGTTGAGTCCCGACGGTGGCAGGATTTTCGACACCAGTTGCAAATTGACGTCGAATTCAGCCGTTGGCTAGTGGATTAAATGATTGCTTTTTTCCTGTTTCCGGGCGCGTCAACTGCTTTGGTCATTAGTCCCGTTAGTGTAGTGCATGTTTTTTCTCGGGAGATGGGGGTGATCTTTCGCCGCTGGATGGCGAGATCCGGCGCCGACCTACCGTCGGCTAGTGGGGTTTCCCCTAACCAGGACTCTCCCGCCAGCGTGGCACCGCCCCAGCCGGGACAAGCTCTAAGCTCCCGACCAGTCTTCCGGAATATGTGTTAGTGTAGTGCATGTTAGTGTAAGTATGTGTGTAAGGGAGAGGATAAGACAAGGAAGAGGAAGGACAGATCGCGCGCGGTCCGTGGCCCGTTTGTTAGAGTACTGCTTCGGTATTCGCCTGGTGTTGATCGGAGAAACCACGGAAAACCGATCAGAGCAGCCGGCCGCTAGAATTCTCCTCCAGGTAGCGACTTATTTCGACCTAGCTGAAAAGCTAGTCCCGGGGCTAGTGCCGCCGTCAGGACTCGAATCTAGGACCTCCTGGTCAGAGGCGCTGCAGTGACATTAGTTGATGCACTGAGCTACCGCTCCCGGTTTGGCTAATGGAGAATTATGGTAGCCGGAGCATCTGATCGGTAGATTTCCCTGGTTTCTCCGATCAGGCGAATTACTGGGCCGGACAAACAGGCTACGGACCGTGCGCGATCTTTCCTTGTCGTTTCTTGGTTCATTACTTACACACGCTTACATTCACATGCACTACACTGCCTCACATGAGGGGAGAACTGACAGGAGCTTAGTGCTTGTCCCGGCTGGGGCGGTACCACGTGGGGGATTGGATGTTTTCCAAAATGGATATTCCCCGGTCAATCTGGCTCCACTTCAGGCGCCGCGACTTTGAAAACATTTCTTTAAAATTTGCCAGTATTTTATACGAAGCTCCACTGACATTTTCAAAAATTTCTCAAAAATGGCTCCAAAGTTATTCTTTAAATCTTTAAAATACACTTATGAAGATAGATCCATTTCTCACTGTTAACTCTGATTTTTTGAACATTACAAAAGTTTGATTTTTTTCGGCGTCTTCTTACAATTATAAAATTGAAGATAGAGATTTTTCCTTCGAATGAAATTTCTCCTCAGTAGTTAGTTCTTTCAAGAAAGTTATATATATATATATATATATATATATATATATATATATATATATATATATATATATTTCAAAATTGTAGTAGTTTTCGCGCAATATTGGGTGTCATATATGCAATTTAAAAAGAAACAAAAAGACTTTCTCGAAAACGCCTCCAGAAGTTTTCTTTAAACTTTTGGTAGGGATAGTACTAAATGTACGGCATTTTGCTGCATTTTTTGTTTGTTCAAAGTGTGTCTCAATAACTGAGATTTGTTCACCTTATTGTATTTAGAAGTACATTTAAATGATATATAATAGTTTCTTGAAAGCTAATGTTGTCTTTAAAAGTGAGCTCAAAATTCCACATTTTCAGAAACGTTCAAACGAGATTTTCTCAAAAATAGCTCCATATTTTTTCTACAAACTTTTCGTATGGATAGTGCTTATTACAGTGTTTAATATGACAAAGCTTATTTTTAAGTATTAATTTGTTTGTTTCAAAAATCCTACATGTGTAATTTTTTTAAATATCTCTCACGCCATTAATATGCACATTTCCAGCGATTCTTCAACACTATAGTATTTGTGAGAGAGAGAGTGCTACAAAGGACTTTTATAAAGGTTTTCCGAAAACTCAAAAACTTTCTGTGAAAAAGAGCTTCAAATTTCCCATTTACAGTAACGCTTAAGCTCCATTTTCATAAAAACGTCTTTAAATTTTTCAATAAAAATAGCCACATAGGACGAGGTTTCACTTTTCTTTAATATCCTTAAAGTAATATTTCGGCTCTACAATTAGGAAAACGAGAAATTGAGAAAAGTTTTAAAAAAATGTACTTTGGGCGGCGAAAGATGGCAGTTGGACAGAGTATGTTGCAAGTCCAAATAGATAGCCCAGAGCAAAGAAAGTAGAAAACTAATACCAGAAAATTTTTGCCATTCTGAAACACCACTAGAAACTACCAACACTCTTGGGCGTTCCCAGATGTGGCAGTGACTCACGCGCTCCTGGCGGCGGCGCAGCAAACTAATGGCTATAGCATAACCTTCTAATTTCTCGCTCCCGCTTAGGCAGCAGGGAGAAAGTCATGTAATGCTGCCAGAAAGTAGTGCTGCTAAAACAGCACGTAATATCTCGCCCGTATTTGCATGCAAAATTACGCGAAAAGTAATCAAATTTTCGAAAAATTGTACATAACCTTATTTCAAAATTTATCTTTAAGAAACAGATTTCATTAAAGAAACAAATCTGTATCTTTAATGTTTTAATTGTAGGAAGACTCCGAAAAAAATTTGAAATAGTTCTCTTAATGAAATCTATTTCTTTAAGATAGTTTGAAATAAGGACATACAGTTTTTCGAAAATTTGAGTTTTACAAAAATTTATGACTGAATTGTGTTAATTCAGAGAGAAATTGCGGCGTAAATGGTATTACGTAAGCTACGGGCGAGAAATTATGTGGTGTTTTAGAACCACTTGTTTTATTTTTCATTTTACTAAAAATTGGAATAAAATCAACCCGACGATCAAGATTACTTTATGTACTCCAGGAAGATACCTCACTGGCTCCCATCATCACTCGTGAAGTAATATATTCTTCTCTTAGAAAAAGTTTCTCTTTATTTTCCTGTATAATAAATTATTATTTTGTAGGTGAAATTTAATCATTCAAGTTGATAAAACTGTCTCTCATGGTTTATACATTTTTTAGTATTTATTAATTTTTTATAATTATAGAAGAATGAAGAGCGAGAAGTCCGCAAGAATAGTAATATAGTTCGGTGGATGGGGATCTGAAAGTGGGTCCACCATGCAAAAGGTGATTAAAATGTATTATTTTTCTATTATTTATATTGTTAATACACTCTGAGTTTTCCACCTCGAAATTCTTCGGGAAAAATGTAGGTAGCCAAAATACCAGGAAATTTTTTCTTCATAATAACTTTGTAGTGGTTGTTCTCAGAGCAAAAATAGTTATGTACTCTTCTAAAGATCACTATTTTTTAACAACTTGTGGAATAAAATATTTTCTAAAACAAAACGTAATATAACCGTTTGGCGAAACTACACTCACTGCACGAAACTGAAAGGAAAAACAAAACCCAGGGTCTCAAAAAGTAACGCGACGACAACACGAGGAATGGAATTACAATTAATTGAAGGTAAACACATGAGAGAGGCGATGTGTTGAAGAGATTTAGAAAAATGGAAATGAGTTCGTATGAGCTCAGTTCCTTGAGGAAAAACCTAAGGTTTTTTAAATAGTGGTGATTGCTTTCCTTCGTCCGTCAGAGAGAATGTCCCCTAGACTGAAAGATAAAAAACGCTAAATTGGTGAATGTGAAAATGTTCACATAAAAATGAAAGTTTTAGAAGTTTCACTGTAGTATGAAGCTAATCCAGAACGTAGGTCGTCAAAAAAGGAAACAATTTCTTAGAAGAACTTCATTGTGGCAGATACCGCAGATATTCCACTTTCCCCATATATTCCTCACTAGAGTTCAGACACTATTTACACCGTGGAATCAACATTTGTAATCCTGTGTCGTAGAAGTCGGCCGCATGGAATAGATACCAATGTTTGGCAGTCACCTGCAACTCTACATCTGTCATGCGCGCTATATTGACCAAACAGAAATTTTGGAAGGCGTAAAAAATACCGAAATCGCTGAGAGGAGAGGGCATCCAGACTACAGAATGGATGGTCAAGCCCCTCCCAGCAGAACTGCTGCGGAAGATCTATTTTGAGACGAGACGTGTGTGACCACCCTACAGTCAGAATCTCACCCCGTCGTCCTGCGGCAATGATTATGTGAAAAAACTTTGCAACATGTACTGCGTGTGCTACAATAATGTTTTTCTATGAATATTTGTCTTTCTTTTTGTTGACGACCAAGGGAAACTTGCTTACTGAATGTGCCTCGTAAATACTGATACGTAAGATTCTGAGGCTGGGTTGAAATCGCATTAAAAAGCGCTAATAGCCGTGAGAGAGCGGTGTGAGGAAATGAGCAAAAGCGCTGATTCACGCGGCGGGTGGCGGAGTTGCAGGGGCGCCCCGTAGCGGTGACCTCTGCGCTGGGTAGGGCGGGACAGGGCGGGGCGGGGCGGGGCGGGGCGGGGCGGGGCGCGACGGGGAGGGGCGGGCAGGGGGGGGCGGGGCGGGGCGGGGCGGGTGGGGCGGGGCGGGGCGGGGAGGGGCGGGGAGGGGCGGGGAGGGGCGGGGAGGGGCGGGGCGGGGCGACGGCGTGGGCGACTGTGGCGGGCGGCGGCGACCGCGTAGCGAGTTACGGCCCCCGTCGACACTTTGTCAGACGGCGGAGGAGGGGGTCGGAGCGCGGGCGGGGGCGGGAACAGAGCTCCACAGTGCCGCAACTCGGGCGCTGGCGACGCGAACGCCGCAGTTGCTGCGACTGTCGCTCTCGGCCCTCGCTGCAACGGACTGGGTGGGTTGAAGTGCTCCGGCACACGATAACCTCGCTGGTACCAGCAGTGTCTATAGGGCACCCGCTGCTTGCAAAGCGTTCGCTGCGTCCTAAAAACTCCCACTGAATCCTGCTCCTCAATGCCACAACATCGAACCGACGTCGACTTTGGGATGCCGTGACGGTTCCCCCAAGCTTCCACGATACAGTCACGACGGCGAGACAACACTGTCTTTCACACTGTTCCGATTTATTTATGATCACCTTCTAATTTCTCTGGGCCCACACTGAGACACCCCCAACACCGACATGACGCCGATCCGACACCCTATAGGCACACCGCTCAATCATCTCCCGAAACGGTCCCGACACGGTCCCGAACCGGACCCGACACGGACCCGACACGGACTCGACACGGACCCGACACGGACCCGACACGGACCCGACACGCACCCCACACGCACCTGACACGGACCCGACACGGACCCGACACGGACCCGACACGGACCCGACACGCACCCGACACGGACCCAACACGGACCCGACACGGACCCGACACGGACCCGACACGGACCCGACACGGACTCGACACGGACCCGACACGGACCCGACACCCACCCGATACGCACCCGACACGGACCCGACACGCACCCGACACGCACCCGACACGGACCCAACACGCACCCGACACGCACCCGACAAGGACCCGACACGGACCCGACACCGTCCTCTCTTCGACCCGACACGGTACCTAAACCGTCACCATTCTGTCCCCACGCCGTGTCGATTCCAACCCGACACCGTCCCGACACCGTCCCGACACCGTCCCGACACCGTCCCGACACCGTCTCAACTCCGTCTCGACTCCGTGAAGGATGAATGTGGATGGAGTAATTTTAGAATGAGGGGTAGGGACAGCGGGTTAACCACGTGACCACTTATCTCCAATTCTAACACCACCACCACCGTCGTTGCAGCCATCCCGATCGGCTTGATATATTATTTGTTGGCGTTGGAGACTAAAAGCGTAACGAGTCTTTACTTCTCTCATTCCTTCGAACATTCCTGCGTGCATACTTCTGCTGCCGTAGCAACTTTCCCGCCATCACCACCTCCTCACTCTCGACGCTTCGCACTTCCGCTGTCACCACAGTCGAACACATCTCCTCTAACACAAGCCAGCAGTATTGACTCCGTCACTGCCCGCCATCACCATTAAAACCCCACTACATCAGTCATTAGCGCATTTGTTTGCTACCTATTAGAATCCGCAGCACAGGACCAATACCGATATCAAACCCAGGACCCTCCATCACCCCACACTCATGCATTTGCTTCGCCGTCAAAACTACCTCTGTTCCCTCTCCACTCGCCTCCACCTGCTGCTCTGATCGGTAGTTTTCCGTGGTTTCTCCGATCAACATCAGGCGAATGCCGGAGCAGTACCCTACCAAACGGGCCACGGACCGCGCGAGATCTGTCCTTCCTCTTCCCTGTCCTATCCTCTCCCCTTACACACACACACTTACACTAACATGCACTACCCTACCACATATTCCGGCAGACCGGTCGGGAGCTTAGAGCTTGTCCCGGCTGAGGCGGTGCCCCGCGGGTGGGAGAGTCCTGGTTAGGGGGAAGCCCCACTAGCCGACGGTAGGGCGGCGCCGGAACTCGCCATCCAGCGGGGAAAGACCACCGCCATCTCCCGAGAAACAAACATGCACTACACTAACGGGACGACCAAAGCAATTGACGCGCCCGGAAACACGAAAAAAACAAACCAAACCACTACCGGGCCGTCGCGGTTCTATCGCGGCGAAGGGTCTCTCACCACCTGGAAGCGGTGCCCTTCACCTTGATGTGTCGCCTGGTGGCGCCTGGCGTCGCAGTTCAAATCGAATCTCCCCTCCCCCCGCGCCACCTCCTGCGATCACCGCCTTCGTGCGATAACCGCTCGGCTTCGCGAGTTATCACCGCAGACACCGCCGCCCCTGACTTCGCTGTGTCGCAGTCGACCTCCGCACACGATGTTGCTCCTCTCTTACTAACCGAAGGAGCATGCAACTTCCTGGCCTTCCCTTATCGGCTGCTGCATTGGAAGAAGTTAATTTTAGCGTGGTGGATTCTTGGTCATTTATTGGTCACTAATGGTCACTTATTTCGCTACTTATT
The DNA here is from genome assembly GCA_011170035.1 of Teleogryllus occipitalis. Taxonomy (NCBI): domain Eukaryota; kingdom Metazoa; phylum Arthropoda; class Insecta; order Orthoptera; family Gryllidae; genus Teleogryllus; species Teleogryllus occipitalis. The sequence goes on along the minus strand of BLKR01001600.1, from coordinate 22,021 downwards.
CTTTCGTCACACGAAAATTGTTTGGATTTTATTTCTGGGCAATTAGTTTAACATAAGTGAAAACGTTTAATTTCTTTTGCCTGTGACCATTTTCATCTACAACTCTACAATACTCCTGGCTGCACGATCTATTGCACAAACAAGATTGCTAATAAGCAGGGATGGGATTTTTTTTTTTTTTTGCATATTTCTGCAAGTGCATATTTCTTCTGCTTAGTCGAAATTCGGGGATACTTATTTCCAAGTATTATTTTGCATTTTTTTGCATATTTAAGGTATGCTGCATAAAATTGTATATAGTTATATTACATTAGTTGCATATTTTATGATTAATAATGCGTAGAATTGTAGATCTCAAGGACAATATTATTTCCCTCCTAGTGGATTGCTTTTCTACTGGCGAAAATATCTTAATGGAGAATATCAAATTAGATTAATTATGAATCCTTTGAATTAATTTGTGTACCCTCGTTTTTCATTAAAACACTATACCCTTCCTGTACGTAAGAACAACTAATATGTCTTAGTAAATTGCACATTGAGAAACAAAATGAAGTGTTTAATCCCAATGCTGATGATCCCACTCAAATCATATTCTTCGAACGTTGATTTTGAACAGCTTCAAATTTGCGCCTTTCACTAGAGTGGACGTGGAATGTTCATTTTCAGGGGACAGAAATAAGGTCACATCGCCGTATTCATGTACGCATAGTATGTACTCTAGCATTAAATATTCAATATGGGTAACCCCAAATTAGCTACAGTTTCATATATTGAAGGGGATCTTGCAAAGGAGATCGAAAAGTAGTTGAAATAGAATCTTTGACTTATGACGGGACTCATTGCCTGTTATTTATCATATTACAAAAGAATATATAGCTGAAGTACAAAGTACAAGGAACGCAATTGATGAACATTCCTAATAGCTAAATCACTAGGTATTCGCTCCAGGATAAAAATCCGGAAAAAATTCAGATTTAGTTTCCTCAGTCTGACCTTTCTGGACTTTAGGTGACTGGACTATGATTGATTGATTGATTTTCTCTTGTTTCCGGGCGTGTCAACTGCTTTGGTCGCTGTTACCGTAAGTGTAGTTCATGTTGGCTCCCGGGAGATAGCTGTGATCTTCCCCCGCTGGATGACGAGATTCGGCGCCGACCTACTGTCGGCTAGTAGGGTTCCCTCCTAACCAGGACTCTCCCACCAGCGGAGCAACGCCCCAGTTAGGTTCCCGACCAGCCTCTTGGAATTTTCGCCTCCTCTAAGCTCCCGACCGGTCTCCCGGAATATGTGATAGTGTGGTGCATGTTAGTGTAAGTGTGTGTGTGTAAGAGGAGAGAATAGGACAAGGAAGATGATGGAAAGATCGCGGACGGTCCCTGGCCCGTGTGATAGGATACTGCTCCGGCATTCGCCTGGTGTTAATCGAAGAAACCACGGAAAACTACCGATCAGAACAGCCGGCCGCTAGCATTCTCCTCCAAACAGCGACTGAATTCGACCAAGCTACAAAGCTAGTGTCGAAAATTCTACCGCCGTCAGGACTCGAACGTAGGACCTCCCGGTCAGAGGCGCTGCAGTGACATCAGTTGTTGCACTGAGCTACCGCTCCCGGTGACTGGACTATGAATATTACGTGTCATTTGAACTTCTAGTATTAACATTGTCTTCTGCACTCCGGAAGAGCCCATTAATACGTAATTCTATGTATCCCTTCACATCACATGACGCAATTTTACTCAATTTTCCCCTCATCTCAGTCACTTGGCTCCTTCCATTTCGCCGTCAGCTCCTCAACCCCCTCGCGCCCTCTCTGCACACGAGCACGCACGCCCGAGGGATCTGCGCCCCGGCGCTGGGCGAAGGGAGGAAGGGTTCGCGAGGCACGGGGAGGCGCGCTGTGGGCGCAAAGGCGCGAAAAAGCGGGCAAAATGAACACCCGCTTATCGATTGATTGATTGATGTGTGTTTTTGGGTGCGGCAACTGCTAAAGACATTAGTCCCGTAAGTGCAGTGCATGTTTTTCGTCGCGGGAGGTGGAGGTGATCTTTCCCTGCAGGATGGCGATATCTGGTGCCGACCTGCACGTCGGTTTGAATTGAATTGAATTGGCCTTATTTTACGTGGCGAGACTCAGGCCATGAGGCCTGCTCTTCCGTCTGACCACGCAAATTCCTCTACGCTCCTTTCACCAACCATGGGAGAAAGAAGGTTATACTCGGGCGACGAAACGGGCGATTTGAATTTAGTTCAGAGGCGTCATTTAGGCTTGAGGATCTTTTACTTGCAGTAAATCTACTAACATGGGACAGCCGGCTTTACTTCCCCTCCGAAGGAAGGCGTACCAAGGATTTTTTCGCCCTTAAGAATCCACGGCTTCGATCGGGTTCGAACCCGCAAACTTGGGTATAACAGTTCGATACGCTAACCGTCACACCATCGCCGCCGCCGTCGGTTTGCGGGGTTTTCCCCCAATAAAGTAGCACCCATTAGTGGAGTAGTGCCCCAGCTGGGAAAAATTTTAAGCTCCCGAAATGTATGGGCGTCGGCGACATTTAAGCGCCGACATTTAAGCGGATTTAAGCGCCGACATTTGGCGGCGGCGATGGTGTAACGGTTAGCGTATCGGGCTGTTATACCCATGTTTGCGGGTTCGAACCCGATCGAAGTCGTGGATTTTTAAGGGCGAAAAAATCCTTCGTACGCCTTCCTTCGGAGGGGAAGTAAAGCCGGCTGTCCCATGTTAGTAGATTTACTGCATGTAAAAGATCCTCAAGCCTAAATGATGCCTCTGAGCTAAATTCAAATCGCCTGTTTCGTCGCCCAAGTAATACCTTCTTTCTCCCATGGTTGGTGAAAGGAGCGTAGCGGAATTTGCGTGGTCAGACGGAAGAGCAGGCCTCATAGCCTGAGTCTCGCCACGTAAAATAAGGCCCACTCAATTCAATTCAATTCAATGTATGGTGGTGTAGCACATGTAAATGTAAGTGCGTGTAACGGTAATGGAGAAGAATGGGACTGGGAAGAGAGAGGAGAGATTACGCGAACATGTGTTTGCCCGCCTTCAGGCATCAATCTAATCAATCAATCAATCAATCAAAAATCACATCAATCAAACCAAGCACATCTGGTCCCGTCTGTCTCCACAATCGAACTCATTGGTACCCACTTGTCCCCACAATCAAAGACTTTCTGGTCGCTTCTCTCAACAATCGAGGACTTTTCTGCCCGCCTGTCTCCACTGTCAAACACATTTTTGCCCTCCTGTCCCCACAATGAAACCTATTTTGCCCCCTGCTCCCGTAATCAAACCCATTTTTGTCCCCTGTCCCTGTAATCATACTCATTTTGCCCTCCTGTCCCCACATTTAAACCCATTTTTGCTCCCCTGTCCCCGTAATCAACCCCATTTTGCCCCCGGCCCCCGTAATCAAACCCTTTTTTGCCCCTTTTGCCCCCGTCATCAAACTCGTCTTTGTCCCCTGCCCCTATAAACAAACCCATTTTTGTGTCCCAGCTCCCGTAATCAAACCCTTTTTTGCCCCTTTTGACCCCGTAATCAAACCCTTTTTGCCCCTTTTGCCCCCGTCATCAAACTCGTCTTTGTCCCCTGCCCCTGTAAACAAACCCATTTTTGCCTCCCTGCCCCCGTAATCAAATCCGTGTTTGTCGCCCTGCCCCCGTAATCAAACCCATTTTTGCCCCCCTGCCCCCGTAATCAAACCCATTTTTGCTCCCCTGTTCCCGGAATCAAACCCATTTTGTCCCCTTCCCCCGCAGTCAAACCCATTTTTGCGCCCCTGCTCCCGTAATCAAACCCTTTTTTTTGCCCCTTTTGCCCCCGTAATCAAACCCTTTTTGCCCCTTTTGCCCCCGTCATCAAACTCGTCTTTGTCCCTTGTCCCTGTAAACAAACCCATTTTTGCCCCCTGCCCCCGCAATCAAATCTGTCTTTGCCGCCCTGCCCCCGTAATCAAACCCATTTTTGCCTCCCTGCCCCCGTAATCAAACCCATTTTTGCCCTTCTGCCCCGTAATCAAACCAAATTTTGCCCGCACATCAGCGCAATCAAAAATATTTTTGCCGCGCAAACATGCCCATTTTGCCCTCCTGTCCCTCCGCCCGGCCATCGTGCGCGGGACGGCAGTGGGGGGCGCGGCAGGGCGCGCTGGCGACCAGGGAGCGGGCGCCGCCGGTGGCGGCGGCGGCAGGGGCGGTGCGTGACGGACGTGGGGCCGCGGGCGCCCAGGGAGAAATGATACGGTATAGATCACGCGACGCGGAGGGTCGCAGCGGCGCGGCGCCCCCGCCACCTCCGAGGGAGGCAGGGAGATGGAGAGCGAGGGAGACGGCGGGGAGGGCAGGAAGTGGGTTTAATTAACTGCCCAAATATTTGCGGTCGGCTGCTGGCAGCAGGTAGCCCACATTACAAGCTGTTGCTACGCCGCGTGTGAGGGGAAGAAAAAGGAACATGATTTATCGCTGCCCCTCGTAGCCCGGGCGCCGGGTGCAGCGCGGCCCGCTGCGTCGTGCAGTGCAGCCACCCACGCCGCTCGCGTGGCCGGCTGTCGGCGGGGGCTGCGACGCTTCTGACCATCGGGCTCGTATTTTTGCGGTGCGAAACTTTATTTTCAGAGTCGGGGAGGAAAGAGGGCTACATTTAGAGAAATGTTTAGTGTGCACGATGGTTCCGAATAACTGTTACGGCATGTAGGGGAAATAAAAAATGACTGTTTTCGGCTAATGAACGTTTGATGGGAATTTTCATACTGTGTAACGAAGTGTTACATGTAATATTTTCTCCTGATTGGTAGGCAATGGTTTGGCAGGAAGGCGGTTTCGCTTTGAGTATATCAGAACTTGTTCGTTCCAAACATCAGAACACTGTTTTTTACGAAGCAAAACTTTAAAACTTCAATCGATGATTAAAGAGAGATAAATTATATTTCGTTATTATTTACGGTCTGTTATTAATATTACTTTTGTAATTATGAGGTGGCCCACCACCCCCTCCCGTGATAAAACATGCACTACAATACAGGACTTCTGATCGTCACAGTTCATGCTCCCACAAACAATAAATAATAAATCATTTAATTAGCTGAGAAGGTGATGTTGAATCGGCGTATGTTATCTTTATAATGCAATGTGATTGCATTAAAACCAACTAAATTTCCGAAGGTGCAAAAAGATTAATTTTTTAAATCGATCGAATGTCGTTATACGATTCTCAATTATCCATCAAAGTTCGTGATGAAGCTTGCTCTTCTATATCCTATAACTTTTTACTATACTTTCAAAGAGACTTGCTAACGGTTGTCATTTTGTTTGTTTATTCATCAACAAAAGAGTCCTAGCCAATCACCTGTAATATTAATTAGAAAAATTGACGGGTCACACAGTATCTGTACTACGGAAGAGATGTAAATAACTGGATTTCATGGTTATGCGTTGACGATATTTGTATATGTATATGGGAAGTTCGTTCACGTGAATGAAAACTATTGTAAATACTTTCATTATAGGCAGGGCCAACTGAATCGCTCAACCTTAGCGAAGAGCGGTGATGTTCATTATATATTCACATATTTAGTTTGAGTTCATGCAGTGTGTATTGAGCCGAAAATATAGAATACATTATGTGTTGAGTTAAACACAATGTCTCATTCTTGGGCTGGCTGTTATCAGTTAGTTTTAAGTGAATAATTGTTAATCCTCATAATGTTCTTTAATAGCTATATCATGTTAGAACAAAAACTATGTGATTTTTCCAGCGATTCGGAAAAATAGATTTCTTTCTTCAGAGCAAAGAAATAGAAACAACACATTTTACTATACAAATATGTAGTCATATGCACTAACAGTAACGAAAATAATATTTGAGTGACTAGACTATTCTTTTGTATTGGCTGAGTTTAGGTCCAAACCAGTATTGTTGCTGTCTTAGCAGTGACTCTCACCGGGAGATCAGAGTTCGTGTCGGTGGCGGATTTCAATCCTAGCTAGATTTCATGTGAGAATTCTGTCGCTGTCTGGAGGAAAATTCTAGAGGCCGGCTGTTATCATCGTTAGTTTTATGTCGTTTCTCCGATCAACATCAGGCGCATGTCAGAAATACCCTAATAAACTAGCCACGGACTGCGCGTGATCTTTCTTTCCTCTTCCGTGTCCTTTCCTCTCCCCTTACACGTACTTACACTTACGCGCACTGCAGTACCTCAACTGTCACTCAGACCAGTCGCAAGCTGGGTTATAGAAGTTAATGTGCCCTGACGCATCAACCAATAATTGTTTGTTGATTTTTGTGTTTATGATTTTATTTCTATTGCAAAATTGTTTCCACAGTTTTAGTAGAAGAAAGACATTTTTTCAAAACTCTGTTTATAGTTTGATGTGTTGTTTCCACTTCATAGCTCTAATAAAGGAAATACTTCATTCTACATTCTCTCACAGAAATAGACTGATCTGGATGACCGAGGGGGCTAAGAGCGTGTTCCCACTCAGCACTTCGGTCCAAAGAGTCGCGGGTTCGAGTCCCGCCATGGGCATGGTAGTTTGTCGCTTGTCTTTCATGAATACGATGTCGCGAATGTCCTCACATTCTCTTGACCCCAGATCAGAGGAGCTCACTAGTGTGTTAATGTCTGGCGTATGATTGAATATGCGTACCATCGGGACGTAAAGGGTAGCTGGCTGTGGGCTGGAGAGAGCCCTATGGAAAAAGCAAACAAACAAAAACAAACGAATACGAAATAGTTTTCATTCAACTAACCAACATCCCGTTGTATTAGTGTACTATTAAATATACTGTATGGGTCTAATGGTCCCTCAATCACGACGCCCCCCACGTTGGTGCGCCACTGTAATGGGTACTCCTCCTCAATCACGACGCCCCACTCGTTGGTGCGCCAATGCAACGGGTTCTAATGTTCTCTCTCTCTCTCTACTCGTCACGTGCACTATCTTTGCCCTGCCTAGCTCTAACTTACAAATTGGGTGCCACAGTACCTTCGCTTATCGGTTGCCCGTACCTCTGCTAGCTCGAATACTTATTCACATCCTACCTGGTCGTAGTCCGCGCGCTCACTCCGTACGGATTAGAGGTAAGGGTCCGTTTCGTTCGTGCCTGGGTAAAATTCTATACAACTATTTAATAAAAACACATGAATTCAAGGCAATTATGAGCCATGTGGGATGCTCATACATTTAATTTCGGATTTCCTTTGCTTATCTCCTATCCATAAACACAATCTGCCTCTCCGGCTTGCGAAAACGTGACAACACAAATACATAAACATACAGAAAAAAGAAATACAACCATGCACACTAAAAAAAATACTACGAAAATCTCATGCATACATCAGAATGCCAATTCTGTCGTGACCCCTATTTTTTGTTTTTATCTTATCCTTAACCTAATATCATGACTTGGTCTTCGAAAGAATTTTTTTCTTTAGACTTGCGCGTGAACAAACAACAAACAAAAAAACAGTAATTGCACAATTCGTGCCACTTCCCTTTTTGCAGCGATGTCACTTCCTATCAGCGCCCGTCGTTGCTAGTTGTAACGAGCATTTTTCCTGCACGCAGTTCCCGTTCAGCTGCCATCATATCCCATGTGCACTCGCTCATTTAAAAATTACCAAATGTATTTCCGTTTATTGTTCCTTTCATTAATCGCGTCTTCCCTAGACGTTACTTCTATTTTCTTTCGCGACGTATTTAGATTTTGCGACGCTCCTGTTTCCTGCGCCTAACTTGCTTGAATACTGTCCATGCGGATTTTTTTCGTGAATTTCTAAATAAATTAAATTGAATTTTAGCTCGACCTAATTTAAACAATTGATGTTACACAACCGAAAATAACTCAAAAACTTTTGCACGACACTTCCGCGAAATTTCTCCAAAAATTTAACACAGCATCCAAACGCGTGCGATCCTCATCAGACCCGAACTCTTTCTGTCTGTAACACATTTTACATTGTTGGTCCGCACAATCCAAGTGACTGTCTTTTTATTAAACACATGCCCATCACCGTAAGAAATGTTCGAAAACGTTTACATTTTTCACTGTTTTCGGGCATCTTGCGTCTTACTATCTGTTTCATAATTTTACTAGCTTTCATTTTGTAGTCGTCACATTACCGAATTCCCCTTTCCTGTTTTCCTTTTTCCAAAAACCTTTATTTTTCGTCTTCTCAACTCGTGATGACGTCACTTACATTTTCAGTCGCTCCTTCAATTCTTTCTTAATCCGCTATGCTATGAAACTGGATAATAATTTATTCCGAGCCCTACATAAATTTCCCCGCGCCGTGACTAATTTTGCCCTGATTTAAATATTTTTCTCTATAATTTCTGAAAGTTTGGCCAAAATCCACCCAGGCATTCACTGGATATTCAATAAAACTCGTCTTGTTGTATACTTCCAGAAGTACAACAATGGTCACCATGTCTTCAATCTTCGCCGTGTTATACATGCGATTTACACAACTCATGATATTTACGGAACCCGTGGCTCGAATAACGTGATTCTTGGTTCAAAATGTTCCTAAATGTGGGTTCTATTCACTGTTCATAATGCCTATTTCCGCCCCTTTTGTTTTCTATTACTTTCCTAATAATTATTATTACGCGGCGCTGTTGTCTATTGTTTATTTCATTATTGGCTCCTCTTTGCTTATATAGAAGTTCCGTGTTCCGTGCATTTTTGCGGGCTAGTCTCACAAATAATTACAATATTTATATGTTAAATATAGTAAATATATAATATAGTAAATAGATAATATAATAAATAGTGTAGATAAATACACTGGCTCTCGACTAGAAAAAGCCCTAGGGAAAAAGCAAACAAACAAAAACAGAAACAAATGAAAACGGAATAGTGTTCATTCGCCTTGTATTTAACAATTCACAAGAATTGTTAAATATAGTTAAATGTTTTACTAGTCCCGTGGTACTAGTGTACTGTTAAATATAGTTACATGTTGCACTAGTCCCGTTGTACTAGTGTAGTGTTAAATATAGTTCTATGTTAAATGTAGTAAATTAATTAACCAATGGCAAGGATGAAGGCTATTAGATGCCTTCGGAACGGGCTTCCAGCCTAATCCCTGAGGACGACGACGATGGAAATGCTAATACAATGTCGATCGCATCCGACCCGGCACACGTCCTCCGCGGAGCGGCCGCCACGCAGCCAGAGAAGAGCGCGACGGCCTGATCCTGCACGTGACCGGTTCGCGCTGCAGCGGGCGGAGAGAGCGGGCCGGAAACCTCGCGACAATTCCCTCCCGCTGGCGGCGTTCGCGGCGGGGCGCGGCGCTGAAAGGGGCTTTGGAGCAGCGGATCAAGAACCGATTCGGCTTCCTCTCGGCGCCTTCAACTGCGACTCCGCACATACAAACGACCGCTTCTCCTCGCCGGCGCGGCGGTGCGCACCGGCCCATGAAATATGGAACAGCCCGCGCGGACGGCGCGGTGGGCGTAACCGGGCGACGCAGCCCACGCTCGCAGTGGACGCTCGCAGCGGGCGGCGGCAGTTAACGGTAGTGGCTGACGATAGCGGCTGACGATAGCGGCTGACGATAGCGGCTGACGGTAGTGGCTGACGATAGTCGCGGAGGGTAGCGGGTGCCGGTAACGGGCTGTCGGTAGAGGCTGACGGTAGGGGCTGACGGTAGGGGCTGACGGTAGGGGCTGACGGTAGGGGCTGATGATAGTGGCTGAGGGTAGCGGGTGACAGTAGCGGGTGACAGTAGTGGGTGCCGATAACGGGCTGACGGTAGGGGCTGACGGTAGGGGCTGACGGTAGGGGCTGACGGTAGGGGCTGACGGTAGGGGCTGACGGTAGGGGCTGACGGTAGGGGCTGACAGTAGGGGCTGACGGTAGGGGCTGACGGTAGGGGCTGACGGTACGGGCTGACGGTACGGGCTGACGGTACGGGCTGACGGTACGGGCTGACGGTAGGGGATGACGGTAGGGGCTGACGGTAGCGGCTGTCTGTAGGATCGAATGGTAGCAACAAACTGTTGCTGCTACGCGAGTGCGTCTTTTGGTCATACTACAATTTCATTTGGAAAGCAAGCATATTTCATTTCCTTTATCAGGGTCATCTGAAAACCGAGCGCCAGATCTCAAAGTATCAAAAGTATTCTGCAAAAATGTGAGAGTTGGAATGTAAATTCACATCAATTGAAATAATTGATTAAAATAAAATAATTGAAATTGATTGAACAAATTGATTAAAATAATTCAATTGAGTTGCATCAAATTGGAGGTTAGAATTTTGGCCACATGGACAGGAAAGCCATTTAGTATCTGTGCTACTCTCATTGAAGTAATGACCTCACTGAAAAGGAGCTTCAAAAAAGCATCAGCGAAGAAAACCTCCTCGAACGTAATGAAGTAATGGAAGCGAAAATGCGCCCTGGAGCAACTTCAATGTCAAAACCGTTAATGTCGTTCCAAAACTTCAACAAGCTCCGGTGGAAAGGGCATTCTAATACGATCCAAACATGGAAATAACTTAGAAATTCAAGAGAGAAATACAAGCAACGACTCTTCCATATTTAGACATTAGATCGACGAGTAGGGTGATGAAAAAATATCCTATATCCAATCACTTTCAACTTTGAAATAAGTTTCAAATAATGTTTTATTTCTTTCCTTTGGGATGTTAATTGTGAATTCTGTTTGCTGTGGCACTTACTCAGTTCTACAGAAGAAACCTCACTCACCATTCTTTATTAAAAGATGGTTCAACATTCGCGAATTTGACATTTTGATGCTTTTGGGAAACCTAACTCTCGGGAATTTTGAGGAATTATTTTACATGGTATTGGAAACTTTCTAAAATTATTTCGAGTATACTTAATCGGCAAGTATGATATATTAAATTTTACTTTAACTTGATTTATGCTGGTTTAAAACTATGGAAAAGGGAATAGGTAGATTCTTTAGAGTTTCGGAGTTTCTAATTGTGTTTCGGTTGGCCCGGTGGCCGAGATCGCTAAGGCGGTAGTGTCGTAGTGATCTCGGACCGAAGGGTCGCGGGTTCGAGTCCCGCCTCGGACATGGTTGTATTTGTGTTCATCCTTTCACCCCTTATCATCACCACTTCGTTTCACCTTCATAGTTACCATAACGTTATGTACCATACCCCACAACATTCAAATATCCGTTTCTAACTTGCATAGCCATGAGTTAGTGAAGATCAAGCGGGGATTATCAAATTTGGAGAAAATAGTCCAAATGATTTGGGTGTTAGGGTTGACCCCCCTCCGGACCGATAGAAACAGACAGACGTTTTGCCGTCAATAAATTTGTTGATATCAATTACCCACAAAACATGTATTGTGGTTCCTCAGTTTGCCAGTGAAAGTAATTTATTAGATAAACAATTTCGGTACCAGGAACGTACAATATCTTTTCTGCCAAAAAACCACTGTTTTCACTAGTTTGTGATGAATGAAAATATGCCTACAAGTCAAAGAAATGGAGACAATTTGACATGCAATAGCGACAGTGGCATGTACTTTTCAGCCAAAGAATCCCATTTTACTATATGTGTTAACAAGAGTAGTCGATGAGCCTATATAATGAATAGAGAACGGAATTTATTGTAATAAAAAATGCAAAATGTGTACTCACATATGTACTTATTTTTTTCAAAACAAGTAAGAAATATGGTAGTTATAGAAGCTCAGCAGCATTACATCTGATTTTTAAGAAAGATGATTCTTAACATTTAATGCAAACGCGCATCTGTAATGTTCCGTATCTACGTTTAAAATATTAAAATATAACGAAATATGTACTAGTAGGTAAAATATATAAAATATGTAATTATGCCAAAATATGTAAAAATATATAAAATAAAAATAGTTCAAATTGATTCAAAATGTCTTGTAAACTCTAAAAAATATTATTGAATGCAGTTCAATTGTGCAGTATTGAATTGAATTACAGTATTATTGAATACCTAGTTCCCGTAAAAATATGCAATTACATGGAAAGCCGTTCCCTAGTAATGAATTAGGAAATGCTGATGTTTACCTCTTTGTAAGTGTTCCGCTTTTAGAAGTCCTCATAAAATATATTATTGTGACAGTCGCTTGATGTCATTATTTTAGCCGCAAATTCAATAAAATAATATCCGTACCCATTGGAGGCATCGGTATATTATGGAAGTTCGCGAACGTTTACGGTCGCGCTGTTGGCACTCTGCCTGAGCAAAGGGTAAAAGGGAGATAGAGGCCAAATGTGGGATAGAGCGAGATGGGGAAAGTGAAGGTGCAAGAGAACGATCAGGAGATATGGAGAGAACTGAGACAAAATGGAGTGAAATGAATGGGGTAGGACAGAGCGGAGAGATATGGGACAAATTTATACAAAATGAAGTAAAGTGAGATAAAGTGAATTAAGGAAAGGCGAGTGAAGATGGAGTAAAGGATGATGAGGTGGAGCAAAGAGAAACTAGGTGAGGCGAGACAAAGTGAAGTCGGATAGTTCGGAGTGTTGGTACGAGGAGAGTCAGGATGGAATAAGATGTGGTGGCAAGGAGGGGGCTAGAGGGGGCGACGTATGACGAGTTTAGATGAAGTGAGACGAGATGGGATGAGGTGCGGCGAAGTGGTTCGACTTAGGAGGAGGTTGGAGGAGGATTGACCTGGAGGAGGATTGACGAGGTGAGAGAAGGAAGAACGCGATGAGATGGGATAGGTCAAGGTGTGAGTCAAGATAGACGAGATGGGCGGAGGTGAAGTGAAGCGAGGTGGGGCAGGATGGGTCGGATCGTGGTGAAACGGGGAAGAGGGGGGCAACGCGGGGTAAGGCTAATGGATTTGATTGATTGATTGATTGATTTTTTCGTGTTTCCGGGCGCGTCAAGTGCTTCGGTCATTATTCCCGTCAGTGTAGTGCATGTTTTTTCTCGGGAGATAGCGGTGATCTTCCCCCGCTGGATGGCGAGATCCGGCGCCGACCTACTGTCGGCTAGTGGGGTTTCCCCCTAACCAGGACTCTTCCACCAACGGGGCACCGCCCCAGTCGGGGCAAGCTCTAAGCTCCCGACCGGTCTCCCGGAATATGTGGTAGTGTAGTGCATGTTAGTGTGTGTGTGTGTATGTGTGTGTGTGTGTGTGTGTGTGTGTGTAAGAGGACAGGATAGGACAAGGAAGAGAAAGGACAGATCGCGCGCGGTCCGTGGCCCGTTTGGTAGGGTACTGCTCCGGCATTCGCGTGGTGTTGATCGGATAAACCACGGAAAACTACCGATCTGAGCACCCGGCCACTAGAATTCTTCGCCAGACAGCGACTGAATTCGACCTAGCTGAAAAGCTAGTGTCGAAAATCCTGCCGCCGTGGGGCGTGGGAACCTAGGACCTCCCGGTTAGAGGCGCTGCAGTGACATCAGTTGATGCACTGAGCTACCGCTACCGGTTAAGGCTAATGGAGGCGACTTGCATCGAGTCGGAGCGACACGGGGCGTGGCGGCGTCGCGACGCCGACGTCGGCGGGCGGCCGGGCGCCAGCTCCGTTGGACATCCCGGCGCCACCATCTGACGGATGGAGAAGTTAACGTGTCGACGGGCAAGTTAGCGTGGCGCTACCAACCTCCCGCCACCCAATCTCGCAAAGTGGACTCGGGCGTCCAGCTCGACCGCTACTCAATTAGTACCTACACCCTGGGGGTAATCATTTAAGGGCGGTGCCGCGCAGGCGATTGTAAAAGAGCGTCGGGGCTCGAGGTCAGACACGCCGTTTGGGCGGCAGCCGAACCAGCCCGGCGGGCGCCACGGAGGACGAGGCTTGTGCATTAGTGAGAGCTAGAGGTGAGTGGTGATTGCCGCGTCCTCATCAAAGATGCGTCCGCAGCCAGCGGCGAGCGGCTATCAAAAACAAGGGCCGCCAAATCTGGGACACGGCGCGACATCGGAACAGGACTGCCCAATGGCACGGACGCTAGGTAGAAGGTTCGGTTTGATTATTCGGGGCGCGTCAACTTATGGGTCATTAGTCCTGTAAGTGTAGTTAATGTCTTCATCGGGAGGTAGCGGTGATCTTCCCTCACTGGATGGCGAGATGCGGTGCCGACCTAACGTCGATTGACTGATTAACTTTTTGTGGTTCCGGGCCCGTCAATTGCTTTGGTCATTAGTCCCGTTAGTGTAGTGCATCTTTTCTCGGGTGATGGCGGTGATCTTTCCCCGCTGGTTGGCGAGATCCGGCGCCGACCTACCGTCGGCTAGTGGGGTTTCCCCCTAACAAGGACTCTCCTATGAGCGGGGCACCGCCCTAGCCGGGACAAGCTCTAAGCTCCCGACCGGTCTCCCAGAATATGTGGTAGTGTAGTGCATGTTCGTGTAAGTGTGTGTGTAAAGGGAGAGGATAGGAGAAGGACGAGGAAGGGCAGATCCCGCGCGGTCCGTGGCCCGTTTGATAGTTCTGCTCCGGCATTCGCCTAGTGTTGATCGGAGAATCCACGGAAAACTACCGATCAGAGCAGCAGGCCGCTAGAATTCTCCTCCAGACAGCGGCTGAATTCAGTTGATGCAGTGACATCAGTTGATGCACTGAGCTACCGCTCCCGGTCCTACCGTCGACTAACGGGGTTTTCTACAACAAGGTATTTCCCACCAGCGGGGCACCACCCCAGCCGGCACCATTTCTAAGTCCCCTACGGTCTCCTAGCATGTGTAGTAGTGTAGTGCATGTTAGTGTAATTATGTGTGTGAAAGGGGTGAGAAAAGGACAAGGAAGAGGAAGGAAAGATCTCGCGCGGTCCGCGGCCCGTTTGTTAGGGTATTGCTCCGGCACTCGCCTGGTGCCAGGTGTTGATCGGAGAAACCACGGAAAACTACCGATCTGAGAAGCCGGCCGCTAGAATTCTACTCCAGACATTTGAGGAAATTTTGAAAGAGTCCCGTGAGTTTCCTGTGAAGTATCCTCCAAATTTAAAATTGTTTTCCAAAACTGCATGGTGGCTCCAAGTAGGGCCAAATCTGTTGTGGAATAATCGTTTTGGAACAAAGCCTGGGAATAATTTTGGAACTACTGTTGTTCACAGGCAGACGGATAGACAGAGAAAGACGAACGGACGTTATGAAAAATAACGCCTTTTGGTATTAAGAAATCTCAAATTATTGATTCTGACTACTATACGTGCTAGAGAAAGTATTTTAGAGGCAATAAATATTCTCTTTTCCGGCATCAGTAAGCAACAAGGCGAGCGTTTTTGTCGAAAAGCACCTTTCGCCGCAACATTCTCTGTACTACGTTTACAAGTATTACTTCGTGTAAACATTGGTATACGTGATAGAAAAAATAGAGTAGCTTCTCTTCCGTATACTGCCAGCATTGATTTCTAAACAAGAAATAGAATAACATTCTCTTTACTAAAAAAAGAATGGGAAGTCCCAGAATAGAGATAAGAATGAACCTTAGTCTAAACTCTGGGAAGTCAGAAGAAAAAGGTTCTTTCGAATCGATTAGGCGCAAAACCCTATTAGTGATTTGCGAACTGTCGCCCTAGAATTATGCACATTTGTGTAGTATATCAGAGAAAAATGTTTAGTTCACGTTAATCAACGCATAGGGCAATCTGTATAAAGAAATGCGGTTATGATTAGAAGATATTTTCCTGAAAGTGAATAATCATTGAATGAATTATTTCTATGGTGAACACAACAGTATTCTGAAAAGGTTGACTTCTTTTATCTTGCGTTTTGTGCATTACAAGATCCATAAAGATAATGCATTTGTGATTTTTTATGTTAACACCACGAGTTTTCATGTATATTACCCCCGAAAAATGTTTGTGACAAAGTTCAAAAAGTAGTCCAGTACATGTTACATTATTGCAATATCAAAATAAGTTACACGTTTTTAATCTTCGATCTATTCCACACTACTAGAAAGCATAAGTACCACGTTCTGCCAAGATAAAGTAAATGTGAATCCTTCAATTCTTATTTTTCAAATTGTATTCTTGAAGTGGCTACTATTGGTGTCTTTACTTGAAGTATTAAAATCCCGTCAAATAATTGGCGATAATGTTTTGATGAAAAACTTACGTAACCTTTTTCTGCAAATTTATTTCAGTAACTCAATATGTATTTGCTATTTTTCAAGCAGATAGGTTACCGAACTAAAGATGGAACATTTCACACGGTTAAGTGAAACACGTGATCCACTTTGGACACCCTGCGTAATAAACTCCGAGTCGTAATCGCCGTAGATGCGAATATCGAACGAACACGCCCCGGCGAATCCAGGCAGAGATTGAGTACACGCGTGAGAACTGTTCGCTGTTTCTAGGCCTGAATGCATCTCCGGATTGGTAGTTATCCCCGAAACTGAAGTAAATCATCGTGAATGCTACAATGATGTAAACTACGAACTATGTTTGCACAATATAAATGTCTGGCGTCTACCCGCGATGAAAATTGAAGGAGAATTATAGCCTATATAAACGATATATCTGAAGAGCCTTATTTTTAGGCACAGCCTTCAATAACACAAGGCTACTAGCATTATTATTATTACTAACCAATATAATTTTAACAGAGAAAGATTTTTTTTACAGAATATTACATTTTGTGAAGATTGCCAAAATTTATGTATACAGTACAGTCAATCGAGAGCATCACAAGGAAAGTAACATTAATTTTAACAATGATACTTAATGCATTATTTATCATTTGGACTGTATAAATGTATATAAACAACCTGTAACAAGTATTGTACTGCAGCCTCCGGGTCAATGACCCCCATCTCGATCAGGTTTTTCGTCCAGTTTCCCTGATCCATTGAGCAAATGCTGAGATGGCCCCTTGTTTTGCTTCTGGACATAAATGTAACTTCATTATTTGTGCACGTCTTCTAGAATTCATTGGGAAATATAGTTATTCAAATTATTGTTTGCATGTTGTTGCGGCTGGAAGTATTATTCCTTGACGAAGGACATCATAGACCCCAAAATGTATTGTTTATTTATCCTTGAAAATTGATTTTATTACATGAGAGCTGTTTTTTAAATTCAAAATTCGTGTAGTATATGACTTATTGTAGGGATCACAGAACTTTGAAAATGTGCACAGAATTCGCTTTGCCCCATAGCACGTCATACGCAGTTTTAACTGTTTTTTGACATATAATAAATAAGTAAGTAAATAAATAAATAAATCGTGCTAGGCCAGGTGAAAATAAAAAGGAAATATTTTTTCAACAGACGATGTGTTATAACATACAGTTATTTCTTTTTCAGTCAAAAATTTTCATTCGTTCTAGAATGCTTTCGTAAACAAATAATTTTCGAAAAACTCATTACTAAGTACCAATGAAAGTTCAAATGTTAATGACGCTTCCAATGCGTTGGATATACCTATATTGGAATAAAAAATACATGTGGATACTTGATTTGTCTAAACTCTGAGTATTACTTCTTACGTTGGCAATAAAAAAGGACAACAATTCCTACTCCATAAAAAATAATTCAAAAATGCTGTAAAATTATAAAAAACCCTCTCAATACCCCATATTTTATTATTTTGCTACAACACCGTATTTAACTAAAATCGTAAATTCTGTAAATGCTTTAAGTATATACGAGTACCACCAAACGCATTCAGCATTACTTTATAATAGACATTTAGGAAAATAATATAATTCGTTTAAATGATAATTATTTCAAAGGTAAAGTGTAAGTTATGAAGAAAATTATCTAATTAATAACTAAAGCTATATTTTAAAACAGTCTTGAATGGTAGAGGGTTCCTAAATTTGCATCATCTGTCATGCAGTCTAAATTTCAGTGTCATCAATGCTCTAAAAATTATTACCTTTAGTTCACTACCAATAAAGATGAGCTTAATCAACTTCCTCGACTTGAAAAGATTGTTCCTAGTACAAATGTTGTGCCACCTGAAAAAAAAGACTGAGAGATTTTTTGAATACAGCATTTGAGAATTACAAAAAACCGATTGTCTCTTTCCCGGTTGGATACATGTGTTAAGGAATTTAATTAACTTACCAGAGGCATTGCTTATAACACATGTAATCCTCCACAAACGCTTTTCTGGCTCTCGAAGAATCAATATCGTAGCCGTGGAATGGTCACGGGTTCTCTTGCGCCGCGCGCAGTTCGTGCTAAACAATCGTTCCCATTCGCTAATTGCGCAGAAGAGAAGATACGCCGAAGCGTTTAACGGCGCTGCTCGCCGGATCGCGCAAGCCAACGCCCGGAGAGTTTCCCAGCGCCTGCAGCGCCCTGAGGGTGGGGAGAGGAAAGTGGGGAAAGAGGCGGGGGGGAGACGCAGGAAGGAGAGGTGGGAGCGTGAGGCGGGGGCGCGAGGCGTGGGTGAGAGGGAGGGCCAAGGGAAGCAGCGAAAGCCGGGTGAGAGGCGTGGGCGAGAGGCGTGAGCGAGAGGCGCGGGCGAGCAGCGTGAGCGAGAGGCGTGGGTGAGAGGCGTAGGTGAGATGCGTGGGTGAGAGGCGTGGGTGAGAGGCGTGGGTGAGAGGCGTGGGTGAGAGGTGTGGGTGAGAGGCGTGGGTGAGAGGCGTGGGTGAGAGGCGTGGGTGAGAGGCGTGGGTGAGAGGCGTGGGTGAGAGGCGTGGGTGAGAGGCGTGGGTGAGAGGCGTGAGTGAGAGGCGTGGTGAGGCGGGTGAGAGGGCGCGTGGGTGAGAGGCGTGGGTGAGAGGCGTGGGTGAGAGGCGCGTAGGTGAGAGGCGTGGGTGAGAGGCGCGGGCGAGCGGCGTGAGCTAGCGCCGTGAGCGAGGCGTGGGCGAGAGGCGTGGGCAAGAGGAGGGGCGAGTGGCGTGGGCGAGCGTCGTGAGCCAGAGGCATGGGCGAGAGGCGTGGACGAGAGCGGGCGAGGCGTGACGAGAGGCACGGGCGGGCTGGGTGCGGAGCGAGAGGCGTGGTGCAGAGAGACGGGTGAGGCGTGAGCGAGAGGTGTGGGTGAGAAGGCGGGGCGAGAGGCGTGGGTGAGAGGCGGGTGAGAGGCGCGGGCGAGCGGCGTGGAGCGAAAGGCGTGGGGTGAGAGGCGGGGACGAGAGGCGGGAACGAGAGGCGGAATGAGAAGCGGCGACGAGAGGCGGGGGCGCAGAGGTGGAGGCGAGAGGCGTTCCTGAGAGGTGGAGCGAGAGTGACGGGGACTAACGGCGGGGAGACGAGAGAGGGGGCAAGAAGCGGGGGCGAGAGGCGTGGGCGAGGCGGATGAGAAGCGGGGACGAGGGGTGTAAGGTCAGAGGCGAGGACAGGAGTCAAGGGCAAATACATTTTTGCTGCTTGCATGGGTGAGGGTGAGAGGCGTGGGCGAGAGGCGTTGCCGAGAGGCGGGGTGGAGAGGACGGGGCGAGAGGCGAGCTAGAAGGGGGAAAGAATCGGGGGCGAGAGGCGTGGGCGAGCGTCGTGAGCCAGAGGCATGGGCGAGAGGCGGGCGAGGCGTGGACGAGAGGCGTGGACGAGAGGCGTGGGCGAGAGGCGGGTGAGAGACGGGCGAGAGGCGGGTGAGAGGCGTGGGTGAGAGGCGGGTGAGAGGCGCGAGCGAGAGGCGTGGGTGAGAGGCGGTGAGAGGCGTGGGTGAGAGGCGTGGGTGAGAGGCGTGGGTGAGAGGCGTGGGTGAGAGGCGTGGGTGAGAGGCGCGGGCGAGCGACGTGAGCGAAAGGCGTGGGTGAGAGGCGGGGACGAGAGGCGGGAACGAGAGGCGTGAATGAGAAGCGGCGACGAGAGGCGGGGGCGAGAGGTGGAGGCGAGAGGTGGAGGCGAGAGGCGTTCCCGAGAGGTGGAGCGAGAGGACGGGGACGAACGGCGGGGGCGAGAGAGGGGGCAAGAAGCGGGGGCGAGAGGCGTGTGTGAGAGGCGGGGATGAGAGGCGGAGACGAGGGGTGTAAGGTCAGAGGCGAGGACAGGAGTCATGGGCAAATACATTTTTGCTGCTTGCATGGGTGAGGGTGAGAGGCGTGGGCGAGAGGCGCTGCCGAGAGGCGGGACGACAGGACGGGGCGAGAGGCGAGGGCTAGAGGGGCGAAAGAATCGGGGGCGAGAAGTGGGGGCAAGAGGCGGCAGTGAGAGGGGGTGGCGAGAGGTGGAGGCGAGAGGCATGAGCGAGAGGCGTTGCCGAGAGGCGGGGGTTAGAGGACGGGGACGAGAGGCGGGGGTGAGAGGCGTTACCAAAAGGCGTGGTTGAGAGGCGTTGCCGAGAGGTGGGGCGAGAGGACGGGGACGAGAAGCGTGGGCGAAAGAGGGGGTAGGAAGTGGGGGCGAGATGCGTGGGTGAGAGGCGTGGGCGAGAGGCGAGGACGAGGGGTGTAAGGTCAGAGGCGAGGACGGGAGTCAGGGGCAAATACATTTTTGCTACTTGCATACGAACAAACGGTCATATATCTAAAAAGAACTCGCACATACTATGAACACACCGACGTGTGTTTTCTCTATTTGCAATTTTATTTCTATGAATATCTAAAGTTCCAATTTCTATCCAATTTTTTCTTTTGACCTATGAGAATATATGTGTACATTCGAAACTTTTTATCATTTACAGAGAGAGAAAGAGTGTGTTTGTGTATGTGTGTATATGTGAGTGAGAGAGAGAGAAATGGAAAAAAGAGTGAAGAAAGAGAGCGAATGGTAGGGTAGGAAAGGTATATGAATCCGAGGCGTGATTGGAGCCGGTGTGACGTCAGAGACTGCCGCCGTGCACAGAGGACATTTCGTGGGCGCCCGGCTGGGGACAGAAGCGGAGCGGCGCGGGCGACGCAGATGAGGCGGGCGACTGGTGGCAGAGAGACGCCGGCCTGGGGCGGAGGTCGCTGCGGGTCCAATGTCGATTGACGCAGAGGCGGTCAGCCGAGCGTGGGCGAAGGCGTGGTCGCGCAACCGACCTACACCCCCGCACCGCCGCCAGCGCCTGGGGATTCATTTCGCCGCCGGCCCCTCCCCCCGCCTGCCATCTCGCTTCCGTGCTCGTTCAGGTCGACGTTGCCTCGCGGCAGCCACGCCTGGCGCTTTTGCTTGCCGCTCCCTTGTCACTCCGACGGCTGGCGTTGCTGGCATCTCCTACACCTCTTGTCTTGAAGCGTTTCTGATCCTCACTTCCTCATTCGCTGTCGACCAGTTTCCCCGATCCATTGAGCAAATGCTGATATGGCCCCTTGTTTTGCTTCTGGACATAAATGTAACTTCATTTTGTGTGCACGTCTTTTAGAATTCAGTGGGAAATACAATTATTCAACTTATCGTTTCCATGCTCTCGCGGCAGGAAGTATTATTCCGAAGGACAACATGGATAAGAGCCCAAAATTTATTGCTTATTTATCCTTGAAACTTGATTTTATTACATGGGAGCTCTTTTTTTAATTCAAAATTCAAGTAGTATATGACTTGGTGTAGGGATCACAGAATTTTGAAAATGTGCACACAATTCACTTTTCTCCATTGCACGTCATACGCAGTTTTAACTGTTTTTTGACGTAAAATAAATAAATAAGTAAATAAAATAAACAATTTTCCCCATTTTTGCTTCACTTTCTACCCACCGCTTCTGTACGGTTCTTTCGTTCCTCCTTGCTATTTTCATTCCTCTTCGCTACAATGCAATCACCCCGCTCTTTCCTGCTGTCATCTACTCGACTCCGCTTCTCCTGTTTTCCCCTCTCCCCCTTCTACTTACTGCTCCTTTTACCCCCACCTATTTCCTACTACTCTGCGCCCTTCTCTACTCCTTGTGACGTCCCGTTCGGCGGGCGGCGGTGTGTAGACGGAGGAGCGGCGGGCGAAGGTGCCAGATGCGAGGGCGGGGGCTTGGCGATCAGCGATGACCCACGGCCACCGCCAACTCCGCCCTTTGATCAAGCTCCGGTGACTATTGCGGAGCGGGAAACCTGAGCTTGCGAGGGCTGTCGCGACCTACGCTGGATCTACCACACCTCGGGGCCCGGGCCTGCCAGTCCCTGCGCCGTCCGCCGGCCACTGCTCGCCAACAACCGCCCGCTTCCTGCGCCAATCGCCCACTGCTC